>LUGF01040402.1:63541-78686 GCA_001625245.1 Calycopis cecrops | reverse complement strand
GGTTTTTGCGTGAAGGAGTAACAAATAATATACATACAATGCATAATGCATTTGAGAATGTGATGATCTTTAGTAATGTTCTGAAAGCGCCCACGAAGGTTTCTATGTTGGTATGACCAATTTCCGACAGATAGCGCCACTGTAATTCCAATTAATTTTATATATTGCTATGATAGTCCATGCTGACGTATCTGTTGGTGGCATGCTCGCACGCCACATCTAGTACAAAATACACAGAAATCTTGTATCACGGTGTTTTCTCGATGGACCCGGAAACTACCGAACCGATTTCGATGATAATATATGGTTTGCAGGATTAATTTAATCCAATTTCAAACATAACCTAAATTTTATTTCGATTGCCATGATATTTTTATTGTAACGGCAACGCGTGGCTCGGTCAAATAGTATAAATATAAAACGCAAAAAAGGTACGAAGAATAATAGAAATATATAGTCATAGGTGTAAATCCGATGAAAGTAATCATATGAAGAGAAAATATATCTACAGTTGAAAATCATGTCCCTGCGGACGCAGTCGGTAAATAGTACATTTAAAAGTTACATTTACGCTTGAGTTTCTCAGAGGACGCAATTTAATTTTTTTAATATGTAGAGGGTGGTCAATAGAAGCTTAACTTCACTGCGCGTGGTGAAATATGTAGCACAACTAGAAGAGTACGTAGAAGGGAATCGACTTATTGTCGTTTATAACTTTTTTATTAGATACTTGTCGATAAAAACTAATAGAAACAAAATTGTAGAGAATTTAATTTTCTACGTTTAATCTTTGTTAAAAAATTCTGCAGAATTGCTAGTTTACGGGATACAGCGCGAAAACCCTTTACATCCCGTTTTCCAAGATGGCGGCCGAGGGACAAGAGTGGCGACCCCATAAACTTAAACTTAAGCTTCTATTGACCCCTCCCCCCCTCCTTAAAGGCCTAAAAAAGTACCCTACGTAAGGCCTAAAAAATAACATTTATTGTAATTACTTTACGGGTTTTAACACTATAAAACATTAAAGATCAATTGATATTTTCTCGTGTTAAAACCCGTGAAGTAATTACAATACGTGTAACAAACGCGAAAATCTCAAAAAAAATAACACTTCAATGGACTAAAATGCGTCGTAGATAAATATAATTATACGAGGCGTGCATCATCTAATTGACTTTGTCACAGCACTGCCTGTCATCTCGCGTAGATTGTCAGAGGGGCGGGGGCTGGCGGGAGGCGCGGTATCACGAATACGCTTTTTATTTGGCGTCAGGTGCCCTCTTAAGTAGTTTTGGCGTCAAAGCGGAACAAAGTCACATACACATTTATAGTACACATTTATAGGATGAAAATCTCAAATGTTTGTGCGGTTAACTAACGAAAATTTGTACTTGGCACAATTTTACCGCATAATAGACGCAAACGTAAGCTGTATTTTTATACAGGGTGGATACGAGCGAGAGGCATTAAATTAAACCACATATGAAGTGTATTATTTCCAGGCTACACAACAAATATCAGATCAATCGGAGCAATAGTTTAGCCACAGGAATTTTTTAAAGTTTTTTCTCACTTCGTACACTCTGTACCATCAGCTGTTCGAGCGCCCGACCGCCTGTAGTCCGCCGGGGTCATTCACCCCGTTCGAGGCTTAGCGACCTTACCGAGCGGCCGCGGCGGCGCGTATAAAGAGTGTTTACAAGTTTTCCTTATTTTTTCGCTATTTAACTTGTTTGAAAAAAGTATTTTCGTATACTTGTCGTAAACTTTTTTTTAATAGTCTCGGATTAACAATAGGCACTTATGGTATATGTGGTTAAATTTAATGCCTCTCGCTGGTATCAACCTTGTATTGCCACATGATGTTTTCCACATGACAAGAGATTAATTAATTTGCTTCATTCACAGTTGAAAGATCTGAAGCAGAGCCTGGCCGAATCCGAAGACAAAACGAAGAGTTCAGACAAGCGCGCCAAGCAGTTGGAGCAGCTACTAAACGTGAGCATCGGTTTTGTTTGCTCTGTGGGGAGTCTAATCTGTATACTGCATTTTGTCTATAGTTTGGTGCTTATGTCGCTGCAGACGGGGCCATAAATCATTATCAGGGTTGAGCGGTAGAGGCGCGGGCGCAAGCCTGTTATCGATAGAACACAATGAGTTATATTGACTCTTATCGACATCAGTATACGCAGCACTGCTCCTGCCCATAAGGGCCGTGAAAGGGAAAGGGAGCGAATCATTCGCGCCACCTCTCCCACGTTTTATCACCGAGTCTGCGGTGACATAATACCAGAACTATGATTATCGTTTCTTAAGGGTCAATTCACACCAAAAGTGCGTCGAAGGCAGCGAAGCGGAGCGCAGTTTATGTGTCATATGAATTTCAACTTTATAATAATAACTATAATACTTACTATCACATGAGAAACTCGAACGAGACGCGCGGATTCCCGCAAATGCTCGAGCAGTCGCTGGAATCTGTACGGAAGTCGCGAGAATTCGATGATTAGTACTACAGTAATGAAAATAAAGTTGAAATTCATATGACACTGAAAGTACGCTTCGCTTCGCTGCCATTCGCCGCGCTTTTGGTGTGAATTGAGCGTTAGGGTACCAGAGTGTTTTCAGATTTGTTTTACTTCTGGCGTTTAAGGTTGGCTTAAAAAAATAATGTATTGCCTGGAATATATTCTCGATTTCCGAATTTTCGAAATTGTATGAGAATATTTTGTGACAGACCGTTTGTAACAGCTATTTGAACTGTTATTATTCCGCGCTCCCCGACGTGAAGGTCGAGGGCAGCTCGCGCATATCTAATATGGCCTCTGCTCTGACATGAACGTTTGGCTATGAAAAGCATAAAGCCGGATTTACATTACAAAATTAGTGGCTTGAAATTAGTTTGATAAAACTAATTTGACCAGTAATTTCACGTGTAAACGTTCAGTTTTACAATGCATGCATTACTTTTGTGACACTGGAGTAGTTTCGTGCTATGCGCATATTTTTTGTAAAACTAATGTCATGCAACTAATTTCATGATGTAAATGTGATTAGTGTCGGGACAGCATCTGCGCAGAGTAGACGTGTGGTTTTTTGTTGGATAGCAGACAAATACGCGCCAAAAAATGGCTAACCAACGTTGGAAATGCGATAAAAATATACAATTTATCAATGAATACCAACATAATGAGTGTCTTTGGGATCCGAAACATCCGCAGTATAAAAATAGAGATGCTCGCGAAGCGGCATACAAAGCAATCAAAGAAGCCATGCTAATGGAAACTGTTAAAGATGTTATTAGCAAAATACGAATACTTCGCAATACTTACAATAATGAACTTATGAAGGCAAAAAAAAATAATACTACGGGTATGGCAACTGAGGACCTATATGTTTCTACCGACCTATATGACCTATATGACCTATATGTTATGACGACGTTTTGCATCATAAAATACAACTCTGATTTTGACAGAGCCATTATCTACGCAATACTGATGATTTCATGACACTATAATTTTTAACGAAAGAAGTTTCACATGTGCTACAATTTGTTTCATGAAACTTGTTTTATCATGCATGACACTTGTTTCGTAATGTAAATCCGGCTTAAGTATTGTGTGTTCAGTACCCCTATTACGAGTTTACAAAACTATACTCGCTAACGACTATAGTAAATTGAATGTATGGAAACTGTAGCAGCGCCCCTGGCGGTTACTATACTTAACTAAATTTAGTATTACGAGTCGTTCTTACTTTACTATAGTAGTCATAGTTATAGTAAACTACACTACGAGTAGTAAGTTTTCATACAAAACGGTATTACGAGTCTCACTTTTGACAGTCGCTATCGACAATTACGATAACTACAGTAGTTAAGTAACTCACGGTGCTTTAATCTAGTGAGAAGTCACGTTTTCTTAATAATTTTCGTATTAACAAAAAAGAAATATGTCTAATATGTAAAAAATGTGTATAATATGTTAAAATTACATACAGCATTAAGTTCCACGAAAAGAGTCACCCTTAAAGCCAAAGTAATTTATTTTGTATTGTTTATTATCAATATAAAATTTTACAACAAACCGTTCTTCTTCATATTATTACTTTGTGTTAAAGTTTAATACTTGTTTTTCGTCAGAGGTGCGATAATAATTATTTTGAATTAAATAAATTTTATCATCTTTTAGGTACTGAGTGTTCTTTTATTTTATGCACATGGAGATCAGCGTGTAACTGGAGAGGCCAATCTCTTCTCGCAAGCAGCTATGAGCAATTATATGAAAGAAGTGACGGAGACCTTACATTCTGCCACCATAATAAATACAGTTATAAACAAAATTGTTGTTTACAAACGAACTTGAAACTTGTGACAATTTGATATGTGTGTTACGCTGACGTGTTAACGCTCCGAGTTTTAGACGTATTCGAATTCCGCACGAGTATACCGCAATAATCTACTTCGCTTGTTTGTCGGTTTATTTGAGCTTCACTCTTAACAACTTCATTGCAAACAGTTTTAGTGTGGTCCTTATTTTTTATCATGAGAAAGAAAGAGATAAACTTATTGTAGCAAAAACTATAGTCCCTGTCGAGTACTCGATAGAGGGTATAGTAAAGTATAATATTACTCATAATATGGATGGTATAGTTTACTACGCTTGTTGCGTTTACACGTTAACTACAGTAGTTAAGTCACATGTGCTTGTGTCAAAAACTCGTAATAGAGGTACTGGACGAGCACTATAATATGTTTCCATCTATGGACTGTATGTCTACAATAAAGAAATTATTATTGAGGTACAACTTCTTTACGCGCGCTTGACTGGGGTAAAGTGAAGTGGCGAGTTACAAAAAGCGTGATTGGGCGAGGCGAACTAAAGTTGAGACGGAGATATAAGTTAGTGAAGACAGTTAGTGACAGAAAGAGAAAGAATTACGTTTCTTATATTACTGTAGTAGTACTGAGTCTCTTATTCGAGCGCGCGCACATTTTATCTTCCTCTCCCTCTCATAGCCATGTTTCGTGTATGAAGTTTAACTACAGTCGTGTGGTGTAGAGCACACATTTTTTATTTTATATTCTTATAAAATGGCCTCTGCGCTGAAATTAATGTTTGGTTCCTAGATCACGGCCTCAAGTCTGTGATCCTCCCCACGAGCCAAGTGTTAATTTCACCAGTCCTTTTTTTATTGGAGTAAACGAGCAGTGGAAGCAGCAAACAGCACAGCTGTCACATTACGCCGGTATCGTGTGCTCGAGAGGTACCTCCCCGGTCGTGCCGGCTAGATTCAGCTGCATTCATTCATATAGCGTGGCACTACCTCTTACATGAGTACCTTGTCGCCAGGACGAGGAGCAATTCGCCAACCAGATGACAAGAAACCAGCAGCGCGCGCATCACTGCTCCTTCGTCGAGCAGCAGAAACTCCTAGCTCTCAAAAACGAGGAGAAGCTCGTTTATATGCAAGTGAAATGTAATTTATTATTTAATAGTAAACTAACGAGCACTTACTTACCACCGCCCGCGTTCCTACCCACCTCTCGGAATACGGAGCGAGTCGCGGGAGCTGCACGGGGGTTTGCTCATAGGGTTTGTCCCCCAACGTGCAATTCATGACCCCTACAAATTGAGTAAGTCCCTTTTAAGTCTATCGAGGAGTCGATTCTGTTACAGCAATACCGATAGACTCTCCAACTCCATGAGTCACCGGAAACACGCATTGCACGATACGCGACAGCACAGCTGCCATGTCGTTATCATCTGAGTGAGAGACCCCACCGAGCAACTGTTCCCGTCCAATTCAGCCGTAATGCAGACACTGGAGTTTAGTTGAACGAATATGGTTCTGAAGTGAACAATGCGAAGGTAAGCGCTGTAAAGCGCTACGACAGTGTTAGATACCTACGCTCCATCGCTCACTGTTCACACGTCTTCACTCCTCGTTTATTACCATACCGCGAACCTTTAACTCCTACACGCAGGGGTTCCAATCCTTGTCTGCGCCAGGGACCGCTTTTATATCATTCTCGATAGCAGGGACCACAGGATAAGTATAATACAAATATCTCTCTTCTCACTCACAGCACGGCAACCAACGGCTCACCGCCCGCTAAAATTATACGCGGACCATATTTTGGCTTCTGCGGACCACTGGTTGGGAACGTGGGCCACCACGGACCACAGGTTGGGAATAGGCTATTTGACACTATCAAAAATATACTACGAATAATAGTCATCATATTAAATAAAATAATAATAAACCGTATACAAGTCTATTTTATATAAAATAATGCATATTTATTGTAAAACTAGCTTCCGCCCGCGACTCCGTCCGCGCGGATGTCGGTCTTCGCGTGGATGGATTTATTTTTTTCTATGTATTTTTACAGGATAAAAGGTAAACTTGGTATAAATAATAAGGTATATTTATACCAAGTTTCATCGAAATCGAACCGTTAGTTTTCACGTGATGCCTGAACATACAGACAGACAGACAAAAAATTTTTTAATCGCATATTTGGGTTTGGTATCGATCCATTAACAGCCCCTGCTATTTATTTTTTCAATATTTTCAATGTACAGAATTGACCCTTCTACAGATTTATTATATAGTATAGATATAGATATAGATTTGCGAAATTAAGAAGCAATAATTATTTGTCAACGTCAAAAACGTTTTGTGATCGGTTGAAACTCATAAGACGTCACCGGCAACTAAACTCTAGCCCCCCTTATTAATAAACATAGAATAACTTTATTCAATATATAATCTAGTAATAAACTGACATCTGTCAAATTCCATACTTTTTAGTTGTTTTTTAATATGGAATTTGACAGATGTCAGTTTATTACTAGGTTATTACTTGGATAAAGTTATTCTATGTTTATTAATAAGAGGGTAGCAGAATTGCCTAGTGTTTGACACTTTATTTACTTGCGTTTCACGTCAATCTAATCATATTGCGCCGCCATGATAGTTTGCACCGTTTTAGGCGCGAGTGTAATAACTCAAACTTTTTTTTGAAAACATTATTAAAAACATTATTTTTTGTTGTTAATACTGCTTATTTTCTGGAAATATTTATGTAACGTGCTTAACAAGTCATAAAGTATGAAATAAAAAAAAATTAAAAAAATTGTCAAATACCCTATTACTGCCTTAAAGAGTACACTCCAAAAATGTGGATCTGGCGCTGACGTCATATCTCCTCGCCACTGGAGTTCGTAAGCACCAAATTACCCAGAACACCCGCGGCGCTGCAATGGAGGCGACATCTACCGGGAATAGTGTTTCGTTTCGTCAAGCTTCCATAATATTTACCGTCTTGAACTCTATACTCCTCCCTCGGGCTCCCGGAGATCATATCAAAGGGTCATTGTGGTTGTCGCTGTTGATCCTGGCGACACAGGAGTAGCAGCAGTGCGAAAGAGTGGGGGGCCAAGACCGATAAAAAAAGTAGTATAAGGGGAAAAACGGGCAGCCGAAGCCTTTTTCATGACTACCGACGCCCATAGACATTCGCATAGGGTTTAAGGGTTTATACAGATGCGTTGCCCTCTCCCCCCACTGGGCCACCGGCTACTTACCGCACGAAACGCGACATTGTCACCACATTGTCACGCCGGTATCGTGTAATCGAAAGGTGCTTCCCTGCATGCATGGCGTGCCATGCACGGCACTACGTCTAGCTACAATAATATGGATATACTATTTCGATATCTTGTAACAATCTGTACATTTTTAGCTTCAAAGGCGGTCATGAACAAGTTGGACACCAAACAAGTCGACGTCGAATATCAACTGCAAATACAAAAGGGGAACATATATAAGATTGTAAGTATAACATATTTGTTGAAACTTATTTTGTTATAGTCCGGTCAATTTAGACATAAAAAAGTGGTAAAATAACAAAAATTCCCGGAAATCCAAATTTTGGTGGAGACCTATAATTTGCCATTACAAATCAAGTTTTAAAAGTCCCCATCGATCCTATGTGTGCTTAAAAAGTTATTCGATGTCAAAGGTCAAAATTTGAGGTTTTTTGGATTTATCTTGAAAACGGTAAGTATTATCAAAAAAAACTTAAATCCAAAGCTGTAGATATTAAAATTATCTACAAATATGGTATCAATGATTTTTTTCCTAACAGTTACCATTCCTGAGATATCGCGATTCTAAGAGTCATATTGTACATGATATGCACATATAAGCCACGTATATACATATTAGGCACTTAATACAAGTATAAATACTTATTTGTGTCTCTTTTATAGATATTATACTATCCTAAAAACATTTATTCAAATGGTAGCCAGCCCCTAACTGAATTTCCTCTATGCACGGCTTGAAAAACATCGGGCTATTCTATTGTCCGTAGTGTTACAAGGACCGACATCCGCAATGCGAAACATGACTATTATATGACTCTTAGAATCGCGATATCTCAGGAGTGGTAACTGTTACGAAAAAAATCATTGATACCATTTTTGTAGATAATTTGAAGATCTACAACTTTGGTTTTAAGTTTTTTTTTGATAAAACTTACCGTTTTCAAGCAAAATCCAAAAAACCTCAAATTTTGACCTTTGACCTCGAATAACTTTTTAAGCACACAGGATCGATGGGGGCTTTTAAAACTTGATTTGTAATGGCAAACTATAGGTCTCCACCAAAATTTGGCGTTCCGGGAATTTTTGTTGTTTCAAATGTCTATATTGACCGGACTATTAGGGCTGTTTTGTGTGCCTATTTTATCATAATACCTACTTAAAGTTGTAATCGTCTTGATGAAATATTATGTTATTTATATTACTTGGGTGTTGGTGGTAACAGCACGATTAAAACAACCGAACTGGATTCAAGCTGTTCCAAGCAGCAGCTCCAGCTGTTCTACTAGGACTACGCGCCGTACCAAAAAACAACACGGACATCTCCGCAGCGCAGTCGATGTTGAACGCTGAGCCGTGCGTGTCGTGATGTATGCTATAGTATTTAAAATAAAACTCACTTCTCGTGAACTTAAACATGTAGGTATTAGGTAGCAGACACGGAAATCGGAGTGACAGAGCCAAGAGAAAAGGTCAAGTGCGAGTAGTAATTATTACACTTAATCGATAAGAGATGGCACTATACAGAGTTGCAATTAACCATAATTTAACATGTCTAAAAGGCTACAATTCGATAATACTTATGGAAGATAGAAGTTCTATGACAACATAAAATGACGTTAATCTCCAGACGATCTGACGATGGATTCTAGAGCTAGTCCTGCTATTCCTGTAACGAGAAGCGAGCCTAAAAACGCGACAACGTAGCTGTCAATGAAATGACACCATGTGGTGTAATGAAAGCGCCACCGCCCCGCGATCGCCGATTTAGTCGCTTTCGAGAAGCTGAATGTAGCGTGCAGATTTAGTCGCAAAGAGACTGCGATTCCGATACCGCGACTGAACGCAGAATGAATGAATGAATCAACCTATAGCCAGAGCACATACTATAGCCGTCCACTGTTGAACGTAGGCCCACATAGATCGCCACCATCCCGATCTTGGGCAGCACACATCCATCCAGCCGCAGCCCGCCACCTTTCGTAGGTCGTCACACCATCGTGCTGCAGGGCGTCCTACAATACGCTTGCCCAGTCGCGGTCTCCGATCAGTTACGTGTCGGCTCCATCGGCCATCGCTACGTCTGGAGACATGGCCGACTTCCACTTCAGCGTGCTAATTCTGCGCGCACTGTCGATGACTTTAGTTCTCTGGCGAATTACGCCATTGCGAATTCTATCAGAGAAACCACGAGCATCGCTTGTTCCATTGCATGCTGAGTGACCTTGAATTTGTGGACCCGTCCTGCGGTGAGTGTCCACGTTTCGGCCCCGTAGGTCATTACTGGTAGGACGCACTGATTAAAGACCTTAGTCTTTAGGCATTGTGGTATAGTCGACTCAAAGATATGACGTAGCTTCCCATATGCCACCCAGCCTAAACGTATTCTTCTATTGGTCTCCTCGAAATTGTTGCGGCCTAGTTGGAGTCTAACATATTCCTGTACAATATCGATAGTAGCGCCATTTTCGACCACCGGTCACGGTGATACTTGGTTATTAAACACGACCTTATTCTTGTCCAGATTCATCCCGAGACCTACTACTCGTCTTGAAGAATCGGCTAGGCCGTTAAGCATATCTTCCAATTCCTGCAGAGATTCCGCCAAGATGACAATGTCGTCTGCAGTGCATCCAATGCAGTGGTAAACAGTTTCGGAGAAATTACGTCTCCCTGCCTTACGTCTTGTGTTGTGCTGTGGTTTTGTAATTGGACGATCATTGTTGCGGCATCGTATATCACAGCCTGGACATAACGTTGTTAATGAGGCAATTGCATGGACTCCAGAATTGCCCAGAGCTCGAAGGTATCGAAAGCTTTTTCGTAGTTCACATACGCTGGGCAAAGAGGCAAATTGTATTCCTCTGTCTTTTGAATTATTTCTTTATAATAGTAGTTTATGCAACTGTCATATAAAGAAGGGTATTAAAACACGAGTGTGAATTTTTGAAACGAGCGAATGCGAGTTTCAAAATAGTACCTCACGAGTGTTTTAATACCCGTGTTATATGCAGTTGCATACACTACTTTATCTTCACTAATGCAAATAATCAATGAGTCAAACATTGCGAAACATTGCAATCAATCAATCAATCAATCAATCAATCAAGCAATCAAGCAAGCAAGCAATTTAGCAAGCAAGCAATCAATCAATCAATCAATCAATCAAGCAAGCAAGCAATCAACCAATCAACCAATCAACCAATCAACCAATCAACCAATCAACCAATCAACCAATCAACCAATCAACCAATCAACCAATCAACCAATCCACCAATCCACCAATCAACCAATCAATCAAGCAAGAAGAATTAAGAATTTTGAAATAAGGCTTTCTCACCACTCTCTCTCTCTCGCTCTCACACAGTGTTATAATGAGATTTTACGATATCGATTTGGATATTATAACATCATGTCAATTGAGTTTTTTGTTGTCTGAGCTATAACAGTAGTTATTATAAGTCAAGTATTGGTAACATAGGTAGAATGTTACAACATTAGTGTAGATAAAATGTATTATAACTTTCAAGTGAAACTGTCACTTGTGTGTGTGCAGCAAAGTGTATTATAAGTTATAAGTCTGAACTGATTACATGACCTCACATTCCCTTGTGTGCGTGCAGTACAGTGTATTATAAGTTATAAGTGTGAACTGATTACATGACCTCACATTCCCTTGTGTGCGTGCAGTACAGTGTATTATAAGTTTTAAGTGTGAACTGATTACATGACCGCACGTTCATTTGTGTGCGTGCAGTGCTTCCAGTTGGAGACGCTCGGCGTGCGCGTGTGTCAAATGGAGGGCGGAGAGGGCGACCGCCTGTGTTCTGCGGAACTGATGATCAGGGAGAACAGGTAACCTCACCTGCTGCTCTTATATTGAAAGTGATTGTGTCACGCATGCAACTGAATTGCGTAGGCACGATGGGGTACCGCTTCACGATACCGCAACGAAGTGTGTCACATATTGATTAAATAATGTGCTTTTATTTTCTCTTGGTTTTTTTAGGGTGGTTTTAATCAGGGACTCGAAAACCTTTATAAAGGAAACACTTTCATTAGGGTACACATTCATTCCGTTACCATATTATTTCTGTAACCCTTTTTTCGTTTCTGTTTTTACCAAATATTATTTCCACCATAGATTTAGAATGCACAATATACGCATTACACATTGTCAGAACCGTAGACAGAGAATACTATAGACGAAGGCTTAGCATGGCTACATGAGATAGCAGTACTAAATGTTTTGACAATGTTTACATTATGTTGAGTGTTGACATGCAAGAAATAAATACCCTTCATTTAATTCCTTATTATTTTCTAGTAGTTTGAGTATTTTTCACTACGGGGTAAATAATTAAAAGACTATTTTAAATAAAAAATATATAATATTTCCTTTATTGCCCTATAAATATTTTTTTTTATGCATGCGGCTAGAAGCATTCACGCAGCGTGGCACTATTTCTTCCTCATATTTACTTCTGTCGCTAATTTGCCATCTTCGTTCAATAGTCCAGTCATTTGTTCGAAAGAAAAAGGGTTTACCTGGAAAGTTTTCCGGGAGTTTTGAAAATTTGTTTGCGAATTTCGGCATACTTTTTTCGATTTTCAACTTTGCCACCTCATATCTCCGCCGCACGCGCCGCCATCTTGAAAAAATGGCGCCTTATAACATTTTTTAGGAATTTTCCTTTCCGACGCATTTTACGAAATAAATATACATACTTCTGGAAGCAAAAATTATACCCATTGGTCAAGAAAGAAAACCAGGCTTTGATATTAGAAAATATAAGAAATTTGACAGCACAGCTGTGACTTTACGCCGGTATCGTGTAAGCGAGAGTTACCTCCCTGGTCGTGCGAGCCCAATTCGGCTACATCATACAAGGCATGCATGCATGATGCAGCGTGGCAGTACCTACGTCTTATTATTTTTTCTTTAAATAGTTATTTCATAAGAAAATTTTCAAAAAACTGCTCATTATGTATTTTTAAAAAAGGTTTTTATATTTAAAACAAATCATTTAAAGTGCTGCACCGTATAAATAAATAATTTAGCAAATATTGAAAAAATGCAGGACGTAATGTTGTAACTCAAACAAATATCAGGTCGCTCAAATATTAGGAAGTCTCATTTTGTATTTTAAGTAGATCAAATGTATTTTTGTAAGTTGCTGTTCTATTCATTTGTCATCGTTCGCAGTCAGTCGCTCACTTAGTAATTCTATACGCTAAATTCATTATTTTTGACACTTAAAACTTTAATTTACAGTCACTCGTTTAAATACTACCCATAGAAAAATTGAATAGAAAATATTACATTATAATTGCTAACTACGAATTACTAACACTACTATTAAGATAACGTATTCTATTTTTGTACCTTATCAAGGTAGACAAAGGCTTTAAATGCCATATTACATACCATATTTTTAGACCTCAAAAAAGCTTTTGACACGGTGTCTGTTCCAATTCTGATTAAAAGGCTTGAACGCATTGGCATTCGTGGTTTACCTTTATCTCTCCTTAAAAGCTACCTTTGCGATCGGAGACAGGCAGTTATGGTTGAAAATTATATAAGTTCTGAAGAAGTTGTGACCTTTGGCGTTCCGCAGGGCAGTGTGATTGGCCCGACTTTGTTTCTTATTTATATAAATAGTTTGTGTGAAATGTCTCTCAGGGACGGGCAAATCTTCTGCTACGCGGACGATACTGCTCTTGTCTTTTTTGGCGATTCTTGGGAATCAGTAAGATCATCGGTGAAGAGGGTCTCTCAAAGGTCGCTGACTGGCCAAATGAAAACTTACTTACCCTAAATACTGAAAAAAGTAATTATATTTACTTCACTCGGAGTCAAAAATCGCAACCAGATCCAAATTTTAAAATACAAATCCATACTTGTTATGTCTCTTCAAATATAACCTGTAGCTGTAACCTGATCCAAAAAGTAGAATGTACAAAATATCTTGGAATAGTAATTGACCAAAGGTTAACGTGGCACCCGCATATAGACGTTACTATTTTTAGGATTAGGAAACTTATTTGGATATTTAAAATACTCAGGAATGTTATGTCTAATCAACTTCTGAATAAAATATATATATCGCTGGTGCAATGTTTTATTACATATTCAATTTATTCAATTTATTCTGTTATTATTGTATATCTATATGGGGCGGTGCTACAAAAACTTGACTTCTTGATCTTGAAAGAGCTCAAAGGTCTTTAATAAAGGTAATGTATTTTAAACCTAATTTTAGTACAAACATCCTCTATTCTCTTAGTGACCTTCTTTCTGTGAGAAAATTATATGTTCTACATATAATATTGTCTTTGCATAAAAACCTACCTGTCACCTCAGTTGTCACAAGTAGAAGAAAAGGAGGCAATGTTGCTCCCGTAATTCCAGCACGTACTGAATACGCCAGGCGCCAATATCCAGCTCAATCATCCTATCTTTACAATTTAATAAATCGCAGATTAAATATCTTTCCTCAATCTTTACACGAATGTAAAGAGCTGTTAACAGGATGGATCAAAACGATAACTTACGACGAATTGGAAAATATGCTTAAAAGACAATTGTAACGCACCTGCACCTATGCAAACACATATGCGCATACAAAATAATACACACGCACACACACAAATACACACCCATGCACACTCAACACACACACGCACACGTAACACACATTCTGTGTACGATGTTTTCGAGCTATTATTTATTTATTTAAATATCTTCGTTCAAAATAAATTTATTATAATACTACAAATTTTGTTTATAATGGTGTTGAAACGAGGATGTTGTGGTTTAATTTTTTATGCCTATTAGAGCTTAAGAACTAGTTAGTGTTCTTTTTTATGTTAGTTTTACCATAGTTTCTCAATAATTGTAAAAATTTGGGAATGAGCGAGACAGCCCCAACACAAGTAATCTTTTACTTAATGGGGATGCCTCACGATTATCATGTAATGTTGATTTTATGAGAAATAAAAATTTATTTATTCATTTATTTATCAAGTTTGTATAATTTATTTTTAAACATTTTAAGCTCTAGTTTTGCCTGAAACACAGAATATCCTAATTCAGGTGCTAAATGTATAGTACTTATAAAGATAAATTGTATGTATTACATACCTGTTTTTAACCACGTATGTACATTTATTAAATAAATATTATTACTAAAAAAATACTAGCCTGAGTTTAGTACTAGATATAGTATGAAAATTTTCAATAAGAACATTGAACCTGACAACCTGAAAATATTTTGATCAGTCGGAGTATTTCGTCTTGAACGTACACAACATATCACCCCATGTTGCGGCTTAAATCCTTGCACCTGTTTACCTGTTTGTTAATGTAATCTGTGGCAGGAAGCGCCTCACCGGGTTTTTTACTCTATGGACATTCTGTTCCTGGCCGGCGTCCGCCATTCTATCACTCTTACGCATCTCACTCATGACTCATACGCATAGTGTTGAATAAACGTAAATTCAAAATTTTCATAGTTTTATTTGGCACC
>LUGF01040402.1:20167-30507 GCA_001625245.1 Calycopis cecrops | reverse complement strand
AATGGAAAAAACCAAACTTTAAAACAAAATTTGCTCAACAAACATACGCTTTTATGGGACCTTATCTTTATACTAAAATAAATAATGAATTAGAAATAATTAATAAAACAAGTTACTAGTGCAAAAAGTTATTAACGTTATGGCTGCATGAGAAAGATTATTTTAAAACAGAAAACTCATCTCTATAATTTCGTTATAACACGCACGCAAACGCACAGTCACATACCCCGGCACACACACGCGCACACAAACAAACACATTCACACACACACACACATATACACACACTCACACTCACACACAAACACACACACTCACACAAAAACACACTCACACAAAAACACACACACACATACACACACACTCACACACACACGAAGACACAAACATGCTTACTACTTTACTACCATGAAGAAAAATGTTGGTATCATAAATTTGTATTTTTTTCTTTGTTATTTTGGTGAACATAAAAGTAAATAAATAGGAAATAAATAAATAAATGAATCACCATGTGTTAAAGATGAAAGAGACTGACCTCCACGACACAGGGAATCCTAGTGTGGAGACCAGTGATTAATGAATATCATGTACTATTATGTACTTCTTGCCCAATAAAATATTTGTATTTGTATTTGTAAAATATAACTTGGGAATTTAATATTTAGAATAAAATATAATTAAGTGCTTTACTTATTTTGAAGTGATTGTTTTTTAAAAATGCGATTTCAGTCTATGAAAATAAAATTATCAATCTCACAAATATCACAACAGAAAAACGACAATGGCGAAATAATTGTTGATATTATAATCTTTTAGCTGCTTTTCTACAAATGTCTCCGATGCAGAATTGAATAAAATAATTCTAATCTTTTTTTATGGTAGTTATCTGAGTCTTGAATAATATACATATAATTTTCTTGTATATAATGAAAGTTAATTTTATTGAGTACGTAATTTATTATTATTAATGATAGTTTGTTCCGAACGTACCTATGCTGCGAACACTATACATATAAAGCTTGGAGAGTATAGATGATTCCTCAAAGCGCACTAGGGATGTGTTCTGACGGTGACACATCTGTATTGTCAGTCAGATTTTAGGTTTCCGTAGCAAAATGGTAAAAAACGGAACCCTTATAGATTCGTCATGTCTATCTGTCCGTCCGTCAGTAGGTATGTCACAGCCATTTTTTTCCGAAACTATTGGGCCTTTGTATTGGAAACTTTGTAGATTGATGCATTTTGTGAACTGCTACTTTTACGTTTTCAACGAATTTTGAATAAAAACAAATAAAGTAAATAATAAAGGGAGGACACTCCACACATACAACTGAATATAAAAAAAAATGACCTATGTGAGGGGCGTCTATGAATAGGTCTTCAAAAATGAAGTTAATAAGGTTACTAGCGTAGACAGAGAATATAACTCTGTCTACGGTTACTAGACTATTTTTCGTCGAAATTTATTGTTTGAAAGATAGACGCTTCCAAAGTGGAAAAATGAGTGTCGTCCCCCTCTAACTTTTAAAATAAAAGATTGAGAAATCAAAAATATATATATGCTGTCAATGAAGACTTTTCATAAAACGCAAATACATTTGTTTGTATGAAAGACTAAGTTGTCGTTCATACAAACGTTATGAAAACCCAAGTTATTTTATTTTTTGGAAAAAAAATGTTGCAGGCACCTATACCTTTCGTTGGGACGGAACCCTCGTTGTGTGAGTCCGACTAGCACGTGGCCGGTTTTATTTTTCATTTTTAAATTTGCAAGTGTTTAGGCCATATATTATTTCGCTTCATCCTTTGTGATGTCAATGCTCAAGCTACGTACATGCAATTATTCTACTTTAGTTTTAGGTATTTTAATCTTTTCTTTTGATCTAAAATGTAAGATTTTAGATTCTTAATGTTTTAAGTATTTTTTTATGTATAGCATAAGGGGGCAAACGAGCAATCGGAGCCTTTCATGACTACCGACGCCGATGGACATTCGCATGATTGTTACGCAGATGCGTTGCCCTCCTATCATCCCCCCCCAATGCGCCACAGGCTACTCACAAGCCGCACGAAACGCGACAGCGACGCTGTCACTTTACGCCGGTATCAAGTGAGCGAGAGGTACTTCCCCGGTCGTGCCGGCCCAATTCCGTTGCATAAGAGGATGTAGTGTCATGCACCATGCATGGCACTACATCCTCCTACGCAGCATGGCACTACCTCTTCCTAAAAATTCCTAAAAAGTAGTAAGTAAAAATTCAAATTAAAATATCTTGAAAGCCTTTGTTCGTATTATCCCAATTTCTAAGATACCTACATTTAATAAAGAATATAATGTCGGTATTTAAATATTTTTTCTTCCGCAGACGCTAAAAAAAAGTCCAACAAAATTTGTACGGAAATTCGCCATTGTCCTTATCTGAAATTTCGCTTCTATTTCCTAAGCTTGGATTTCTAAACAATCAAACGCGACCGCGGCATAGCCTTGACGCCGTATCACGCGAGCGAGACGTGTCTCCTGGATCGTGCTGGGCAAATTATTTAACTACCATCTCTGCACGTATGTATTTGGTAATGCAGTCGGAGATTTTTAGGGACTACCGAATCCGAACATGCAGTTTATAAATACAAAAATGTGTGTTGCTCTCCCATGGTACGTACGTGGTGAATAGTAGGTACCTGTCACGAAATCTCAAACCTGACACGGCTTGGTGAGTTGCGCTGTAAAATACCTCGTCCATAATAGGTAGTTGAGACTACTAATTTGTGTTGTTTATCGCCAACGTTTGATAAGCCATGACGTCGTAAAGATAAAGCAAATGAAAAAATGTGCTCTGTAATTAATAACTGCTTACGCGGAAGTAATTTGATATACTTGAAATATTTTATTGCACAACAAATGTGTATTGTAAGTGTTGGATAAGAGACTATCAATGCTAATCATCTGTACAATATTTACGCCGACAAGGCACACAAATTCAAAGAAAATTCTAGAATTTTATAAAATACCTATATACTAGTGATGTAGGTAACCATAGAGATATAAAGAGATATCTATGTAGGTAACGAATGTCTTATTTTGAACATTCGCGAATTCGAATGCGAATTTTTTTTTGTTTTGTATGTTCTAATAAAAAAATTGTTGTTCAGGTGAAATGGGTCAAGAGACGTAAATCGATTTAAATTTCCAGGCCCTCTCAAGGAAGGTGTTTTCGTTGAACCAGATATTAGACGGCTTATGGCTGATGCTGCTTAAAGCATTTCAAGCTTTAGGTTGCTTATTAAGTTTAAAAGTACATTTTGTCTATTCCTCCCTAGTGTACTTTCCGGAAAAATTTAAAAATGTGAGTCTTCACTCAGCTCTTTAGCAGGGTGAACGATTTCACCAAGATATTAAGGGGATGATGGGGAAGTGTTTTCTTCAGAGAGACCTCCTAGAAGCGTCATACACAAGAAAATGTACCCAGAGTAGTTTCACTTAGTAAAAAAAACTAAATATATTTTCATTTCATTATACTAAGTACCACTAATCTTCAAATTGTTTTATTTGTTCTAATGTTCACATTCGCAAAAATTTTGCGAACGTACACTAATAGTGTTGCTTTTAGTCGAAAATGGTTGCTAGGTTGGGGCTGGAGCCTAAGTGCCGAAGCGCCTCGACGCATAAGGGAATTGAGAAATTCGCAATCGACTGGAGTTTCCTGCCAAAGACGTCGACCATGATCATCAAAGGAACAGGGGAATGCTTCAGAGACTCCCTACCGATTAGCCGGTAAATCAGGAGCGTCGCATCGGTCACAGTGCTCGTCATTCGTCGCGCGGTACGCAATTTGCGGAGAAGCCTGTAAATTACATCGAGAAAATGTCGCGGGTATCAGCGATCTCATAGGGGTCCGGTATGGAGCTCTACGGGTCCTCCATCGGGCAGCCTATGCTATTTAGCCACTGTGACTTGCTGTGGAGTGTTGGTCCTTGCATGTTGTGCGGAGTGCGCTTTTAAGCACCCAGAGACCCACTTTTATCTTTCTTAGGGCTTCCGCTCTTCGAGTATTGAGCCATTGGCACTGGACAATGCCCGCCGACCTATATATATATTACCGATATAAAAATGAAACATAAATAACTCACATAAATAATTTGCATTTTATTTAATTTGCATTCATCACTCATACTCACTGCCATAAGACAGTTCTACTCAATAAACATTTAATTTTGTCAATTACATTTCAAAATTCTTATTCATATCCATTGCAAATATAACAATGACCTGAACAGTCAAACTATTGGCAAGATATATACAATTACAAATGAAAATTTCAGGTGGGAATTAAGCATTATTGTCAGAAGTTATCAAGAATACAATACACAGCACTATCAAGGTGAATTACACATATGATCTCATAATATGCAATATAAATTTGTAACACTAATTGTAAGCATTTGTATAGTTTGTCTTGGTGTGTAGACTGACCTCAGACAATGGTTAGAAGGCACAAGGACTTTGAAATTGTTGTGAGGATATATCATCACCTAAACATTGTATCTGCATAACTAATGAAGATGGAATACTTTCAGCTGCATACTATATACTTTACCTACTGCTTCTACTAATTACATTACACGGTGTGTGTAAATAAGATATACAATAATATAGGAACTCCTGTACATTGAGATATACAAGGTTGATAAAAGCGAGAGGCGTTAAATTAAACCACATACTATACCAAGTGTCTACAGTTAATCCGAAACTATTATTAAAAAAGTTAGGGACAAGTATACGAAATTACTTTTCAAACAAGTTAAATAGCGAAAGAATGTAATCATGCTTTGTACCCGCGCGTACAGCGAACGTCAACCTCCTACAGGGCGAATGACCCCATACTCGCTATCAGCTGACGCACAGCGCGTACGAAATGAGAATAAACTTTAAGAAATTCCTGTCGCTAAACTATTGCTCCGATTGATCTGATTTTTGTTGTGTAGCCTGGAAACTATACATTAAATATGTGGTTTCATTTAATGCCTCTAGCGTTTACCAACCTTGGATAGCTAATTTTAGCAGTAAATAGGCCAAGACCATTTGTAAGTTTCAGGCAATTTCATCTTAGGGTTTTCCCACATGCGAGTCTTACATATCAAATAACAGTACAAAACTTAAAATTTTGTCAAAAAGTAATAAATATATAATAATAAATTTTATATGTAGTATTTTAATACGTCTTCTACCTTCATAGGTATTCTTGTACAAACTAGATTGCTTTTCTATTTATGAATATGCTATGTGGGAATACCATAGTTTACCATAGCTTCAGCAAAACTATCACAAAAATTAAAATTAGCCCTTTAACTGTCTCAATTGTATTTGAATAAAGAATATGCTATAACTACCTCCTGCATACTTTTTCTTATTGTATAAACAACTTTATACTGTTTTTAATAATAACATTATCTTTTGTGAATACCTAAAGTAAATTATCAATATTATAATTATAAATTAAAAAAAAAACAAGTAAGAGTCAATTTATACATCAATAGCATTAGTTTTAATAATGACAAGACTATACAGCACAGGGCAGACACAAATCATTTTTATTTCACGTAGGCAAGGCAAATGACCTTGTTTGTCATAAGAATAAAATAAAAATTAAATATATAGTAAATTAAATATTAAAAATACATCGGGCAGTCAACATCTAATTTATTGTGAAGTGGTCAAAAAGCTAAGCATCATTTCATTCATCAAATCATAATAAAATAAATAGCAAAAATAATTCCAAAAATTCATAAAATGACAGAATACAAATAAACATTTTCCTAATATTATCTAAGTTACTGTATATTTTTAAACTAATTTCATTAATTGGTGAATATATTATAATTGGTGAAGTTTTGTCAAATAATTAATGTTATTTCCTACTGTTTTGTATCAATTTTAATTCTAACACTGTTTAACATAAACTACCACTTCAAGAAATGTCATTGCATAATTTATTTACTAATTAAAATTACCTACTCAACAAAGAGTACATAATGGCTGGAATAAGAACTACCCAAGCCAAAGAGCATAGGCATCTCAATAGCAAGAAGACTATGTGTTGCCATATTATAATACTTGTCACTGGTGCTAAAACATATCCGACCACTTTTTTTTTCACATTGCCATACTGGACCATCACTAATTTCAAACAGTGTTAGAATATCAAAACGTCATAAGTCAGGGAACCTTAAAGGATCTTCTACAAAGTCTTCTGGTATAATAAATAAGTCTGGCGGTATGTCATCACGGAAATCAAACTTCTGAAATGTAATTTTTGCTGTAACAGTTGGAAGTATTGGTATATCAATTTTGACAGGAAAGCCTTTAGGTAGCTTCATGGCTACAAATTGACGGAGTTTAGCAAAATGCTTGAAGGGTGCAATGATTTCAAGCACATTCAATAACATATCAACACTTAATGGGAAGTCGTCACTCATTGCGATGGTTGCCCTGAAATTTCTAGACGATTCTTTGTATACTAACTCTCTACCCAAACTAGGGTATTGACCTGGTAGAGATGATATGTATGTATTCCAATCAACCCCGCATTCAGGAGGGGGATTTAAAGAAGCTCTTCGGACAGGATCTCCATTTGCATCTAAATTTTGTGTGTTACCTTTAGTCAAACTTTCAATAATAGCCTTATTCTTTTGTAAATCATCAGTTGACAAATGCTCTCTCCGTTTACGTGACTCCAGAACCAGCCCAGTTATTGTGTAAATGTCACTTTTATATAAACCAGCAACAATTTCTTTTCGATCTTCTCTGAAGATCCATCCGGATTGTGCTCTAGAGAATAATATACCTTTTGTAGACATTTGTGCTGCTAATATATCACTAGACATCAATAAGTCAACTTCGTCTTCAATTTCATTTTCAGTTTCTTCATACCTTACATGTTGATACACTTTGGTTTTGTTATCTAGTACAGTTAAGGATTCACTGGGTGATTTCTCACCTTGAAATATAAATGATATATCACCCCTCTCCCACTTCATATCAGTGAAATCAACTAATGTTGTATCTAATCTTATCCCACATCCAGATTTGTAAATTTTACACACATCTGATGGCAATATTCTTGAGACTAAAGGTACCCACGAATGGAAGTCCCATTTAAGTTCCATATAAAAATCTTGAATTTGTGAAAGAGCTCTAATAAGGTCTGGTCTCCTGACTTCCATCTGTTCACGAGCTTGCTGCTTAAGTTTGCGAACCAGCGACGAAATAGTTTGACGATCACCATAACTAATAGCTTCAGCAAGAGGAGACCAGCCAGCCAGATTTTTCACTTTGACTGGGGCACTATGGGCTAGGAGCAATTGCACGCATTCTTTGCGCCCTAGCATCACCGCTAAGTGTAATGCTGTGTTTCCATGTTTATCTTTACGTGCCACATCGTTGAATCTTAACAGGGCAGATAGTTTTCGCACATCGCCAACAAACACACATTCGTGAAGAGGACTGGTCTCATCATCGTCATTTACAACATTACAAGACATATTGCAATTGTCCTTTATGTTTTAGCTCATCACTTTTATCACTATAATAGACAAAAATTAACGAATGCTTTTGTAATCGATATGATAAGATTATTTTTTGGTATGATAAATAATTTTAAAACACAGAAGTGCTATGTCGTGTATATTGAAATAAACATATTACCATTTTTTTGCACATTCTAATTCATTATTAAATGGATATAAAACGATAAACAGAGTTTCAAATACTGTAATAAATTCCTAGATTGACAAACGATAATTTCTGATTTGACAAATGACAATGAAGTTTGTCGTTTGTAACTTGTAATGAAAATTGAAATTGCTGATTACGGATCTATGGTCCTGAAGTATGGAGGAAAGGAGGAGGCTTTAAAGTGTATTTACCCACTTGATATTTTTTAAGAGCGACTTTACATAATATAGATTCGTAAGTTCGTTAATAAAATGTAGTGTTGGATCAATAGAATTTATCATCGATCAATAAATTAGTTCGACCTTTAGTTATTTAAAATTAATGAAACATTTTCATCCTAAGTTAGCCCCCTTATCGAATAGATTCTATCACCTAGTAGATTATCAAAATATATAAAGTATGGAGAACTTGCACGAAACATAGAGGCAGCACTTTCGAGACCTTAGTGAACATTTTAGGAATCAAGTACTAGCAACTGTAGTTGCAGTACTACACTAAGCAAAAGATAATGACAATGAAAAATTGAGATTATGTCATATCATACGTCAAAACAAAAATTTCCTAGCATTCGGTTCAAATTTCAGTCACTATTCCGCGTGGAAGTCTAGTAGGTTATCCCTATTGGAAAAAAAGAATGTGGAATAAATGGCGCTTATTTTTATCAATGGCAACCTGAAGTACTTTAATATGTCTATACTCAGTGCGTTCCACTAAGCGCTCACAACGACCACACTCAAGACTTGATTCGAAGGCGGTTTTTAACGATGTTAACCACACGGTTAAAAATGCATTTCTCGTTATTAACGGATAATTAACATCATCTTATAAATATCTCCGCTAAACAAATTTAGTGGCTTGAAATGCGGGGGACCGGAAAAAAATACCGTTCAGTGTGGTCATTGTGAGCGCTTAGTGGAACGCACAGAAAATGTAGGTACTAGCAGTTGACAAGCATGTTAGTGCTGCCAAAATTAAACATTTTAGTTCCCGCTGTTATCGCCTATCTCCTTCTGCCAAGCTATATATTTAAATAGAATTCAGTGACTTGCCTTGCTTCGTCCAAGTCAGTCCAAGCGTTTTAATACACGCTCGTATTCGTAAACACTATGTAACTTCGTTTTTTATTTTTTACTAGCGGACATCCGCAACTTTTTATGTTTACATAAATCCGTTTTTTACCACAGTCGGTTAAAAACACAGACTACACAGGTTAAAAAGGAGTTTATAGCCTTCCTCGCTAAAGGACTAACTAATACTGAAAGAATTTTCTATTCGGACAAGTAGTTCCAGAGATTAGCGAGTTCAAACAAGCAAACAAACAAAAAACAAAGTCCTCAACTTCATATTATTAAGTAAAGATAGTATAGATATCGATGCGTCCGCTGTGCTTCTCTGAACACTGGTGCGACAACGAGCTACACGCTCAAAGGGCCGATTTGATATTACGAGAGCCTCGTCCAAGCGCGTAGTGCAGTATATTACTTTGCTCTGTGGCGTAGTGTAATTTAATTTCAGAAACTAAATTCACAGGAGCAATGTTGCTAGTCTTTTGTAATAAATTACTATAACAAAATATAAAAAAGTGGCGCAACACTTTTTATGAATAATTCATAAACAGTGTTGCGCCACTAGCCGAGCTAACTAACTACGACTCATTACTAACGATGAATTACTAACGAGCTATTTCATAAATAAAAATCATAAATAGTGTTGCGTTATAAAAACAACTATTGTTTTTTATAAGTTTTACCAACACAGAATCATGAATGTGTTCTTTATAGCGAAATAATACAATTTATTTATTTTTATTATTCGTTTCATTTATATATTCGCATGTATAATTTTATAAGTATATCTGTATATTATTATTTATTTATTATATATTTACAATTATTTCATTACTTACAACTCTCTATACATATCATTATATTTTCAGTATATTATATAAGGGTCCCAACGAATTGATAGACTCGCTCGTTGCGGAGGTTCTATCATATTCTACAAGTGGATATTTGTATCAAACGCGATATAATCCGTTAAAAAGAATCGTAATCATGAGCAACATTCGCGTAAATATACGAAAACTGAATAATACAATATTATTATGGTATATAGGTTTATAAATTAAATAAAACCGTAACACGTATATTTTAACAAGTATTTATTTTTCTTTATTAATAACTCCGAAAAGGCACGAATGCTTGAATTTTAATTTAAACATCTACATCCTGAGACATATCGTTAACAAAATAGCGTCCAGTGTCATTCCTAATTATTTTATAAATGTACAGAAACACGCTGATATCATTATTTATAAATTTGACATTTACACATTTCAATTTAGTCTCTCAATTAACGAAGAAAGGAATTTATTTTTCAGTATTTTTTTTTTATAATAAAATTATTTATTAATGTAATTATTTATTAATTTAAATGTTAGAACGTATGATATCTGTTACGGTTTTAATGATCTAATGTGTATCTAATGCTATACTAACGATGAACTTACTTATAAATATAAAAAGAAATTTTAAGAGGGACCAACTTCAGTGAGATGAATTATAAAGTAAAGAGCAATGGCAAACTTCCATATTATATTAAATTATCC
>LUGF01040402.1:0-19962 GCA_001625245.1 Calycopis cecrops | reverse complement strand
AGGTAACCATCGAATACTTACTACTACCGGATCCAAAATAAAATATAGTCTATATTACTCGTGGATAATGTAGCTTTCGAATGGTGAAAGAATTTTTAAAATCGGTCCAGTAGTTTTTGAGCCTATTCAATACAACCAAACAAACAAACAAAGTTTTCCTCTTTATAATATTAGTATAGATTATTTATATGTAATTATTTATTAATTTAAATGTTAGAACGTATGATATCTGTTACGGTTTTAATGATCTAATGTGTATCTACTGCTATACTAACGATGAACTTACTTATAAATATAAAAAGAAATTTTAAGAGGGACCAACTTCAGTGAGTTGAATTATAAAGTAAAGAGCAATGGCAAACTTCCATATATTAAATTATCCCATTATATTTTACAAATTGTCATTTCTTTCAATGAAAAAAATATCGTTTGATTATGCATTACTTTTTAAACAAACCCGTGCAAGAATTTTTATTATAGAAGTCAGGGAAAAATAGAAATCTAGATTTAAGATCTTAAGCTGACTTATATTATGTACCTACAGCTGACACATGTCACTTAAACTTGAATTGAATAATAATGGCGTAATAATCTGGGTCCAATCTTATATGAAGTATACATATATACTTCATCTAAGGGTCCAATACGTAGACTATGTTCATTTTGTTGGGTAAAGATATAAAAATACTATGTAGTTTATTTTACTGTAAAACAACATTTTGATTAGAGTACTGAATTCAGCAATAGATAATAGCTTATGAAAATAAACACTTAAAATTTTTCTAGATGGCGTTAGCTTCTCGTAAACTGAAACTTGTTTTTGTATAGCGGAAAAAATTGACAGGACGAGAATACGAGAGATACGCGTAGAAGTATAAAATATAAAATTAGTAGACATAAATAAGTAATATTTCCCATTTATAAACTCTTATTTTTTCACAATAATAATCTAAAAACTGGTGTTCATAGAAGTGTATTGTTGCCTTGTTATTATTGAGTTATAATAAAAAAAAAAACATCTTATTGGTTTGCGATTGATAAGAATTTATTATTTATAATATTGTTTACTGAGGTATATTATTCTTATTTATTTGACCGTTATTTTATTATGTGCAGTTTCATTTTATATTGAAAATTAATATTGTCAAATACAAACTTTATAAAGTCAAATATCGGTGGTAGGTTCGTAATCTACAAATAGTTCTTACTTCCTTCAGTAAATAGATTCAGTTCGGTTTTATAGAAGACAATGAGCCAGTGATAAAGACAGTCTACGCTTGAGAAAAACAACATGTAAGTATCTTCTCAATTATTTATTAACAACTATATATAAATTTGAAATTATAAATATGCGAAATATTTTTAAACAATCTATTACACGATGTATTTAAATTAATAGATTTTAGATTATTAAAAATGGATAAAATTATTTTAATCAGCTCCTGAAACATACGCTCATGTAAATAAATTAAAAAAAAATCCAGACACTATATAAAATACGATATACCATTATGAATCCTAAAACAACATTTTTAAAATGATGTATTTGGTTATCATCAAGACAACTTTGTCGTGCCATTGACTTCCTATCAAATTTTAATAATATCATGAATGAAGCGGTTCCTCCAAATACGTTAAGGAGCAGTATAGAACTTCATTAAGAGCTAAAGATAATAGCTAGAGCCGGGGAAATATCTATTACTCACAGCATACTGTCTAAAAGTATGCAGTATGTGAGTTTCTAAAAGTTACTAAAAGCCGAGCGATTTGCTCCTTAAATTATAAGTTTATATGAAAATAGTTTAGAACCAAGAAGGCCCACAACGTCTTACCTTCCTTTACCAGCTGTGCTGGCTTAGTTTGGTTATAATGCAGGATAGAAGTTATCCTGCTCTTCCTTAAATTGTTTGACTATTCAATCACAGCGTCTATAATAATAAAGATTTAAGGGTGTATGAACGAGATTAAATTAGTAAGTAATATTGCTTTTACATCTAATAATTTTAAATAATACTGAGCCAGAGTAAATAATTTTTAAAATTTTGTAAGATTAAATTTAACACCTACATTTTGTTTTCTTATCATTCTTTTCATATATTGCTGGAGATAATATTTGTTATTTTTCATGAAGAAGAAAAAATATGAGAAGTGAAATTGTGTGCAACAATAATTAGGCATTCGGGAGCAACATCAGTGTAACTCTTTACCATATGTATCTCTTGTACTTCTACTTGAGAATCATACATGTTTTTTCCGCTAGGTCTAAATATATTTCTAATTAAAAAAATATTTTACTATGATAATACTTTACCATGTGAAACTGCCAGATTTGTTATTTACTGCATGAATAATAACTGTTTGATAATAATTGTAAACACATCGTTCTGAACTTGACGAGGTAATGTGTCCAGTAATAAAAATATTTTGTTCAATTTGTAGCATGTAGGTATAAATCTTGATAACAAAAAACTATTTATATTCTTTACTTACTATACTACTACTTTATCTTCTAGCATTTACATTGCTGTGGTAAAGATGTAGATGTGTGTGTAAGAGAAGTAAGGTGATGTTATTGATTCTTATTTTCGGAAAACAATTATCTATATTATTTGTACTGTACATACTATTAATTTCTTATAGAACTATTTAAAACATGCATAGGTTAGGATAAATAAGTGGTGATATAAATTATTATTTATTTAATGTTTATATATTTTTAGTAGGTATGTAAAACAAACCGCGCTTCGCGGGTTTCACCCGCGTAAGTTTCTAACCCGTGAAAATATCCAGATGAAAATTAGATGTTGGCCGGTTCTGTACGCAAGAGGCACACTAAATTTCATGAGAATTGGTCGAGCCGTTTCGGAGGAGTTCAATCACGCACACCGTGACACGAGACTTTTATATATTAAAAGTATAGAGATTCTCTTTTCTCTGTGTTTGTGGTTGAACCCCTCCGAAATGACTAGACCGATTTTTATGTAACTTTGTGAATAGATTCGCTAGGTGTGAGAATAGGTTGTAGAGTATTGATCCAGATATTTCCACTGAGTCAAAATTTACGCGAAGGAAACTGGTGGGTGAAGCTATCAATAGTATAAAATATTATGATGATACGGAATTACATGAAATGGCATTGTAGATACGACAAAGTTTTTGTTTAATATATTTAATACAAATCAGATTGATTTATAATTAAAAGTTTGTTAATGCTTTTGTATATTTACATATCGTAATAATTGTATGAAAGTTCACGACCTCAATTTTAGAGATTGCTGATATGGTTACCATATCAGCCCATTTCTGAGAAATCGTGGTCTCCGACGTGCCCTGTACAGACAGAATCGGGGAACAGATACGGGGCACCTCAGCGTAGGCACCCGCGAGGTTTTAGTAGTTATTTGTCATGATCATCCACGCGTCCCACACACCCACCTAGGGTCTGCTATAGTTTGTAAATGCATTTCTCCGCCAAATGAAAAAGATGTATGTTAATCTTCTTACTTAATTATACAGGAGGCCGATTTTGACCCCAATGCTTATGCGCAGCACTGCACATAAAAATCGGTTATGTTCTCTTTTTGGACAGCTCCAATCATAGATGTGCAGAAAGATAAAAAGGCGAAAACAATTATTAAAGTATGTATATTTTAAATTTTTATTAACAAACTATTGTCTACTACTATTGTAATATTAACAAACTATTGTAACTAATGTAAATTATTTGCCATTAAATATTTTATTCTTAAAGGTTTGCTTTCGAAATTACCGAATAAAAGCAAATTTTCGCTATTGACCCGTTGCTGATAGACCACTTCAGCTGGACAGCCTGGCAGATCACCGTATCTGTCAAAAGAATGAGATCTAGAGTCAATTGAAGGAGCTTCTGCTCAGCTAAACGCATTTGAGCTAAGTACTACCCGATCATAGAAAATAAAACAGAATAATATATTGATTATTAGTAATTATAATCAGCCTCTTCACATTGCACCAGATAGATACATTATAATAATCACAATGTTCTAGTTATTGAGTACTTAAAATGATCCTACTTCACTTACATTTGAATTGATAATAAAGATAATCGTGAATTTCTTAACAAGAGTGGTGGAAAAAAGTATATTTTTTAAAACCAGAATTTGTATTCTACTGTTTGCTGTTAATCGGAGAGGACATGTGGCGAAGGCCATGAAGCTTGCCTAGTTTGAACAATCAACTATGTTGTTATGAACAATCAACTATGTTGTCTTGAGGTTAAGCACCACGTAGGTATACCTGTTTAAGTGATGTACCGCGTATTGTATCGAGCAACGATAGTTCTCCTAAAAATGCGCTTGACCTAGCGGTCGATCTGCATCTTTACACATAGACGATAGGTCTTATAGCTTGGATAGACATACTGCTCCTGCACAACTGTGTTGTCAAAAAGACTTGCATAATGCCTTGATAGGAAGGCTTCTTAGAAACATTTCTAGTGCTTAGTGGTTCCCTAATATTCCTTCGAGGACCAACAATTAAAATACGACACCACACCTACATTGCTTACAGCAAACAATGGGAGACCGATAATAATTAATCAGTACCAAATTAGTACTATATGGCAAATGCTACGGGCACAATATTTTAAGGGGCTTCGCTATAGATTTTACCATTTCACCTTAATCTTCAAAATCATAGCAAATTAAGGGCATATGATTAGAATTTAGTACAGGTCACGCGCTAGCTTCCCCCCTGTCTACAGGTCCTATACCAATATGACGTTAATATCAAAATGATTGCAAATCAATTGCCCCTGAATAGTTTTTTCTACAGGCCTCACGCTAAATCCGGCCCTGTCGATATTTTAGCCGCGTCTTTTGTTGCCCATCACAATTGCGAGGAAGGAGCTGTTTATTTCATAAATGGCAGTAGAATACACGATACCCCTCGCGGCTGTAAGTGGCAGATAGCGCTCAATAGTGTCGTGTTAAATTATTGAGACGTCCGGTGTCGCCTGCATTTTCCTGCGCTGGAAATATCGTGAGTCTCGCTTGCTTTGCTTTTGTTTAGCTTAGGATAGTAGGTTGGGTATTGCGGTAAACGATATTATGTATAAGTTTGGTTATTATTATCATCGTTCGATGTAGATCATCATTCATCTAAGTGTAGAATTAAGATTGCGGAAGAATGGCACCAGACTCCTGGTACTTCCGACAAGCGGCAAGGCGTAAAAACCTGGATTTTGTAGTCCATGTGGACTACCTTCCGACGACGCTCCCGAGGGGAGCTGGTGTCCATTAGGTACGGATTTTTCCGGGAGAAGAAAAAAAGTAGAGTAAGCGTATGATGAATATATCTAGACTCTAGGCTAGATGTTCGTAGACGCATGCGAACATTACCCTTCTGTTGACGCAGTTAAGCAAACATGTTATTCCGTTTTTATAAAAATACGTCCTAAAGTATTTCTTAACGTTTTGTTTCGATATTTTCAAACTGACACGAGTAAAACCGCAGGGCGATGTTAGTTTTAATACATTAAATTAGGAAGTATTCCGCTGTGAAAGTATTCGCTCATATCATGATCCATCAGAAAGTGACAATTACACACAAAACATTTCGGAAATGTTCGAAACCAGCAGACATTTTTTACTGCGTTTAGTTCATTTAGTCTTAATAATAAAGTGGATGTTTAATCTATGCAAAAAATTCAAAATGTTATATTCCGCCATCATCATTATTCAATTTATTGAACTGGGCTGGTCACGCCTGCCGTATGTCAGATGATCTCTGGGCAAAGATCACAACTCCACGGATACCCAATAATGGGCGGCGACAACTCGGTAGACCTAGTCGGCGATGGTGAGACGAGCTGGACTCCATCCGAAAGAATTGGTCCTGTCTAGCTCTTCAGACAAAGATGGGATCGAAGGTCCGAGTCTACTCAACCAATATGTGAGTGTGTTGTCTGTGTATGAAGAGTGTAATGAAGTATGCTTCGTGGCGTGTGGCACTAGGTTCTCCTTCTCTAAGGTAGCGCGAGACCAGCAGTGCTATTCTGTAAGTGTCATTTTACAACTCGAAAGCTGAATCCGCGGTGAGAACGTGAAATGATATTCTGTAAAACTCGATCGCGCCTCTAGCGCCACAGAAGTGAGTGTGGCGGTGAGATGAACTATCAAAAGAGAGATTTTGACTTTTATTACAATTGATATTCTGTAGGGTTATTTCCCGAATATTTCGACGATCACTTCCGATCACTTCACCCGCGAATCTCGAATTCACTTGTGGCCAAGTGAATTCGCTTTCGAAGTGAGTGCGGTCATCTGAGTGAGACTCGATATCGAATTTGATTTTTACAGCATAGCACTACTGGTAAGTGGCGTGAGGATGTGTTGTTGTTAGGCGGGTAGGTGTGTAGTGATCACGCTGCGGTCGCGCGGCCGCGGTTGTCCCCGGCCGGTCACATATCCATATTCATTACCGTGTATCATGTCTCGGGTGTGCGTTACAATACGCGATTTTTGTGTTCGCATAACCTGTGCCTCTCAATATATTTTTTTTTGTGGTATGACGGGGCAAACGAACAGTCGGAGCAATTTTAATGACTACCGACGCCCATAGAAATCCATGTAGAAACTACACAGATGTGCTTTTTCCTTCCACTTCTATAGGCCACTGGCTACTTACACACCGCACGAAACGTGACAACACAGCTGTCACTTCACGCCGGTCTCGTGTAAGCGAGAAGTACCTCACCGGTCGTGCCGGGCCAATTCGGCTGCATGCAAGCATGCAGTGTGGCACTACCTCTTACTAAAAAAAAAATATATTTTTAAAGTACGAGACGAGAGCGAACGAGTAGTCGAGAGAAAAATGTTTTCATATAATACCTACATTCTTGTAGGAGGAGGTGCTTTTGAAGCCGTACCAGCCGTTGTTTGGTTGAACGCGCTATACTTAATTACTGTTCCGATTTGAATAATTCTTTCAGTCTTAGGTAGCCTGTTCATCTAGGAAGATAGTAACAATCTATGATGATATACATCTGAAGAGTTCGATTGAACACGCTATATTTAGAAACTACTGATCCAATATAAATAATACAGTCAGTGTTAGATTGTCTATTTGTCGAGGAAGCCAATAAAGCTGTGTATAATTAAGACGTGTATGTGGTCACATGCGAAGCAGCGTAGCGAAGCTTGTTTATAAATATTTGTACTGGTTATTAATAGTCTTTGTGTTGATGTCGAGGAAAATGAATGGATTACGCAACCTTCGCCGTGTGTTGTTATTATTTCGTACGGTAATATTCAATTGAATCATTGACTGTCTTTTGATTTGTACGTTTCTCATCGATGATGATGATGATGTGATGGTTCTTACTCAGCTCTCGTGTTTTTTACGTTAATTGTTCATCGTCACGTGAGCAGATCTTAGGCCGCTATCCCACTGGCGTTTTACGGGCGTTGACGTCTCTCCGACGTCTTCGTAACGTCAACGCTGCGCTGACGCAACGTTAACGTCGCGTCATCCCGTGGCAATAGTTAACGTCAGCTAAACGCGACGTTAACGTCGCGTTTAGCTGTCGGAGAGACGTCAACGCTCGTAAAACGCCAGTGGGATAGCGGCCTTATTGAATTCTTAATTAAAGTTGTGTCGATGCTAATATTACACATGTGAAAGATTGTTTGTTACTCAATCGCGCCACTACTAAACGGTTTTTTTTTATGGTATAGGCCCTCCTATAACGAGCCCTAAACGAGCAGTCGGAGCCATTTTCATGACTACCTACGCCCACAAACATCCGCATAGAGGCTATACAGATGCGCTGCCCTCCTTTCTCCTCCCACCTCCATGGGCTACCGGCTACTTTCACACCGCACGAAACGCGACAGCACAGCTGTCACTTCACGCCGGTCTCGTGTAAGCGAGTACCTCCCCGGTCGTGCCGGCCCAATTCGACTGCATGCAAGCATGCAGTGTGGCACTATCTATTACTTTTGTTTTGATGATACTCGGCAATGAAGGTGTCATGCTGTACTGTAGCAGAACTGGGCCCGCACGACCGGCGGTACCTGTCGCTCACATAACACCGGCGTGAAGTGACAGCCGCCAAACTACCGCCGGCTACTCACAGACCGCACGAAACGCGACAGCATTCGTGCGGTTTGTTAGTAGCTGACAGTGCCGGATCTGGTGGGAGCTTAAGGGGGCTCCAACCTCGGGCCCCGTAGGGCTTAAGGCCCTTAAGATCATTTTTATACCCATAAAAGACCCGCTTTCTTAACTCCAAGGTCTCCAAGCCCCAGGCCTTGCCAGAGCTAAATCCGGCGCTGGTAGCTGGTAGCCCTTGGAGGGGAGCAGGAGTGGAGCGCAACGCACCTGCATACCGATCATGCGGATGTCGATGAGCGTAGGTAGTCATCAAAAGGCTCCGACTGCTCTCCCTCTCTCCTTCCTCCCTATCTTCAAATATATAAAAATCGCGTCATGTTCATGGAAGAAACTTCAAGAAAAGAGCTTATTCTTTCCTCAAAGGTCAACAATGCATCTGTTAGACCTCGGGTGTTGCGGATGTCTGTAGGCGTTGGTGATCACTTTACATCAGGTGACCAATGCTATAAAAAAAACTGCTTGATTACCATATTTTTTTTTGTGTGTATTCGGTAGGTATATAGGTATATAGGGTAAGTCGTATAGTATATTTCAACGTTCTTTCTATGGGGAAAATTGATGTGGAAGCAACCACGGTACGCGCTTTCCATACTAATATTACAAAGCTGGAGAGGTTTTGTGTTTGATGGCGCTTAACTCACTCATCACTGCTCAGATTTGAATGATTCTTTTGGTGTTAGATAGCCATATTATCGATGAAGCCTACGATCCATTAAACTAAGGCTAATAGAAGCTGAGTAAGTGTGTGATGCAAGTGACACCGCGGGGTGTTGCTAGTATGTCCTATAACAATCAATCGCAAGGTCAAAATATTATCAGCTCAGCTCTTAAGTAGGGCCAATATTCAGATGCTTTGTTTTCAAACACTAGAACTCACTGTGAAAAATCCTACTAATATTATCAATGCGTAAGTTTGTGTTTGTTTGTTTGTTTGTTACTCCTTCACAAAAAAACTGCTGAACCGATTTTCATGAAATTTGGCACATATATAGAGGGTAACATGCATTAACACAGGATAGTTTTATCCCGAAAAAATGTTCTTACGTGGGATGATTTTCTATTTTCCACGGGATCAAAATTTACGCGGATGAAACCGCGGGGTGTAGCTAGTTAACATATGTAATTAACATTTATATTTCTGCTATACAAATATTTCTTGTCGATGTGTGATTGTATTACAATTGGCAAACTACGAATTTGAACAACGCTGTAGGTAGAGTTCTGATGTTGTCCTAACTTTATTATTTTTAGAGGTAGGACGTTTAGAATTTGAAGCTTGGCTCCACTTGAGACCTTACTACATAATGACTGCAAAGCTAGGTCTCATCTTAGTAATATTTTATTAATCTTAGCAATGATAAATCTGTGGACTTGTCACACCACGTTACTCCCGTGTTATGTACTGTAGATAACAGAAATTTCTTTAATATTTTTTTATAAATTTAAGATTTTATTGTAGTATTAACCTAATACATATTAAACACCCATGACTTAGTCGGGATTTGAAACCGCTACCATTACGTTACCACCTTGAAATTTTACATGACAATGTGTGGGCTATTATTTTGTAGATATGTTCAACATTTCAAGTAGATTCTTAACTGTGGCGCCCTCTGGGGAAGGGCTATGTCCAGCAGAGGGCATCTACTGGCTGTTGCTTAAGATGTTGATTTCTCTTAATTTTGTCCTCGTATAGGCAAGTTCATAGTAAATCTAGATTGGTCCCCGGGGGCGCATCAGTATTTTCTTGCTTTGCTAGGGAGGCAAATTCGCATTTACCATACCACAAAACAGAAAACTGATTAAATGATATTCTCGAATCACCAACCTCATAAAATGTCTCAGTCAACAATACAACTAAGAGACCCGGATGCTGTACTCTCATTATTCTACAAGTGGAGTAGAGTGTGGCCATGACAGACGACGATAAACTTCCGCACAATCAGAAGTTGAAGATATATTTGCTCTTCGTCGCCAATCAGTCCTCTTTAAATAGATTTGCTCTAAATGTTATATTTCCTTTCGGCGTCATCGCGTGCCAGGGGCTTTTACAGGGAAGCCATAGCAAGTGTTCACACGCAAGCCCCTACATGTACATGAGTATTTACTTAGTTGCAGACTGCAGATAAAGTATTTTTTATATAGTATAAGGGGGACAAACAAGCAGTCGGAGCCATTGTCTCGGCTGCCGACGCTCTTAGAGTTGCGCATGTGGTTTTTACAGATGCGTTGAATATACTGGGCGCACTAATATTCAATTTAAAAATTAACGATATAAAATACAGTGCGTGCCTGATTTGTATCGAATAAGGCTCCGAAACTACTGGACCTTAGATGTAATTTTTTTTTCACTTATATAAGGCTACATTATTCACTGGTTTCGGAGGCCAAGACTCACTTCGGGTCACTGAGCCAGAAGAGTTTTTTTTTTTAGTTTTTTTTTATTTAGGGCTACATTATAGACGGATGTTACGTAGGCTTTATCATATTACGAATGAACAATGTCAAATTTTGATGCCCATAGAACGTAGTTGGCACGGCTTAATATATTCAAGTTATGGAATTCTTTGCTGCCACAAAATTTAAAGTTAAAAAAATGTTAATTTGATATTGGTTGTATATAGGTCAACTATGTTTTGCGTCAATACAACGTCACACAGTACTAAAGAACATTACTGCATTATTATTTCCTAATCAATACTAGGTAGGTCGGCATTGTCGGTGCATTTTTTATGGAAAAATGTACATTGCTCATTGGTGGCTATTTATAAACAGTTATGAATTCATCATCGTTCTTATGAGTTATGACATTTGTGGACAGCAGGTTATTCTGTTTATATAGTGTATATATTATATGTCCAGTATTTTGCAGTTTAAAGGCTTATAGATGTTCATATCTGTCTTGCTATGAAGATTTGTTGCCACCTTTGCTCTTTTCCTGAAACTCACGAAACGATAACACATTTGCCACATAAGGGGTGTATTATTTGAAGGAGAGGTCTCCTGGTTGTGCCGGTCCAACTAGGCAATATGGCATAACACTACCTCATGCCATAGTCTTTTTTGCCGTAGACCGATGGTTCCTAACCCTTTCAATAATTAAATGTTACTATCGTATAATTAGGCTATTTGTTACCCCCGTGGAACAGCTGAATTACCCCTGCTGGGGTAATTACCCCCAGGTTAGGAACCCAGGCCGTAGACCCACATTGTCTGCGATTGTATGAAGTCCAAATATGCAAAGCCATGATCATTATAATATATTGTCGAATCAATTATTGTAAAAAACATTTACAATAAACTCGTATATTACTGTAAATTATTATATAATAACTAGCTGTGCCCCGCGGTTTCACCCGCGTTTAATTTCCAAGAAATCCATATAATCTTCAACACCCTATTTCACTCCCTTAGAGGTTGATTTTCTAAAGATCCTTTCTTAGCGGATGCCTACGTCAACATCTACTTGCAAGTCAAAATGTCCAGTTTCTTGGGATGTGCGTTGATAGATCATTATGTCAGTCTTATCAGTCAGCAAGTCATCTTTGAGTTTTTTATATATAGATAAGGCAGAATTAAGCGTTACAGAATATACATAAAGGTACCAGAATATGTAGATACACTAAAAACTGTAGGAAATATACCCACTTTAGGAATTGGGGTCCCAAGTTCCAACAATAATGTGTATCAAAATGAAAATCCATAAATTGTCGTCAATCAAGTTGAATCAGTCCCGCAAACCATTTTAAAGTTTTGACCTCCAGAAGGTAGAAATAGAAAACGAACAACACGCTCATATTATCCCATGCATTATGTACAAGGAAATACCTCGATGGGAAAACATTTCCATCGATTTCGTTGCCGGGTAAAAAGAACAGGTATCAAGAAGTACAAGATTACTTAGTTATCTTTCATAAAGTAGTTTTAGTTGTTCGTATGCAGATCAAGTTTATTCTAAGGCTTATAATATTTATATATTATAACTTATAACTAATAATAATTTTAAAATTGGAATTATTTCCTATGTAGCAGTTGTGATGGATTCTACCTGTATGGGTTTTTCTAGAATATTCAAATACGTCTAGGTCTCGTGAGGGAGGAAATAAAAGCGTGTAGGCACTTAATTAGAAACAGTGCGATCCGTCGAGATTAACGGGATAAGGTTTTTCTGTGAATTGCTACATTGTCGATAAATCGTTGAGTGATTATAAGTGGCAAAAGGGTGAGGTTGGAGCGCCGGCGTGCGCCGCCCCCTGCGCGGCGGAGCCTCTCCCTCTAACAGTTGCACGCCTCCGGCCTGCGGAGAGGACGTGTGCGCGCTATGCCGTTCTATCCCCAGTCTGCGCTTCATGCAAATTTGACATTTCGGTTCGTTGCATCGATGCATGGACCACTTTAGATGCTTTTGCACATCACTATCATCCAACATCGACTCGCCAAATCCATTGTTGTTATATCATGAGGTTGATTCACCGTCACATAGTTTATGTTAGAATCATTCGATTTTTTTTCAAACATTTAATCTGTAATCAGCCATGGAGTATTAGCGTTAGTTCGATGCGAATCTGTGTTTAGATATAACTGAGTGATATGTTTTGGGTCATCTTTTAAACGAATGTGTACAGTCATTTTTGTGTATCAAATGCGTATAATTAAAGCAATTGCGTCTTAATTTGATGTTGACATAGAGCTAGAGAGCTATTTTACTGCAGATTCGATTAAAAACGCTAGAGTTTAAACATAGAATTATACTGACTATTGTATACTACTTGACTATTGTATAATATCGCGAGACAGATTGACTATTTTAAATTAATTAAAAAACAATCAATAGGAATAAAAATATTAGTTTACTTTGGAACTTTAGGTAGTGATATATAATTTTCATTATAATGTAATTAATTATTATATTTACATAGCTAATTAATATTGATTATATTTAAATATCATTTAATTATGTTATCTGATATTATTAACATATAAACTATGGTTGCGGTTTATAAATAATGAAATTTAGTTATTACAAAGAGTTAGGCCGTACAAAACAATATTTAAAAAAATAATATATGATTGATACAATTAATGTAGTATACCAAATATTTAATTTAATTATTTACTTTCTAAATTTTAAACTGTAAAAGATATTGATCAATTCCTAAATGTATACAAGTACCAGTCGTCCGTGCCCATTTCGTTGAGCGTCAAAAATAAAAATTGTTAAATCTTTATAAAACATAGCCTATGTCACTACCTAATAATGTAACTTTCTATTTGTAAAGGAATGGTAAAAACCGGTCCAGTAGTTTTGAAGCCTATTCGATACAAATCGTTATGTCCTTTAAGACCCCCACCCCCCTTTATGTCCTCTAAGAATATGTCTACAAAGTTTCATGATGATCGGTTGATTAGTTTTGGCGTGAAGACATAACTCATATGTAGACATAAATCAATAAATAATAACATAAATGTAAATGTAAGCTTATTTACTTACATACACATTTATAATATGTATACAAATGAATGATTAGTAGGGATATACGTACAGATAGAAAAGTTCTTATAATAATTTTGTGTTGATGAAATTTTTGCGTAATATTTAATGCCTCTGCATCCGCCGGGCTCTGCAGCTTGCTCATGTCCTACAGTGGATCTTCTGGGTTTGGGAGATTAGAGGAGGGAGAAGTATGGAGCAAGGAGTAGTGGAGACAGTGACTGCCATCCGGTGATCCGATAGTGTTTTAGCATGAGGTAGTGCCACGCTCGTTGTGCCCTTATACTAACAAAAAAAGCTATTTACTAAATAGCTATCGTAGCCGGCAGGCATCCTATCCCATTTGGGCTTAAATGAAATTTTATTTTGTAGGCCAAATTAAATTTTGTTATATGGCGATTGGTGGTACTAATCAGTTTTCAATCTTCCAGGAAATATCACATAAAATTTTTAACAAATCGGTCCGATATAGACACAGAAAAGCTTATTGTTTTTTATCGTCTGCCTTTTTCAGTAAATTTTAGTCTTTAAAAATAAATGATTACTAATTGTTTGTTTTCCATTTTTGGGAAAAATATTTCGACGGTTTGAAAGTGACTGGTAAGTCTAAGACTATAAGGGTTCAGTTTCTCTTTTAATTTACGGAGCCCTAAGAAATGAGAAAATGAATATTGCAAAGCTGAAGTGCAGTTTGTTATCTCGAGGAAAATGCTCGGTCGTCTCGAGATGCCTCTATCCGCCCGCCCCATAAATAAAGATTAAGCAGTACAATGTTATATGGACCAGTGCTCGCAATTCTCCAGTTCAAATTATTGCAGTGCATCTTTTCTTTGCTTAAAATTAGAAATGTGTTGCGCATACATATTTTGTAGCAGAGTAGCGAACCGGCAATTGGGGGGATTTAGTAACTGGCGGTCTTTAATATCCATTGATGTGTTGTCTCCTTCACCCCATCGCGGAATGGGCAGCCGAAATCTTAAGAAAAATAAGATTAAACAATACAATATTCGACTCGGAATAAATGTAAATTCTTGGACTAAGGAGTAAGTCCATCTTCGTTCTTCAAAATTAGAGATGTGTTTCGCAAGTTATATTTTTTTCATGGAGGCATTTTTTATGGTATAGATATATAACGAGAAATCGGAACCATTTTTTATAACTACCGACGCCCATAGATATCCGCATAGAGGCTATATAGACGCGCGGCTCTCCTTTCTCCTCCCACCTCCATGGGCCACGGGCTACTTACACACGAAACGCGACAGCACAGCTCTGCAGCATGCTCTACTGTCGCGTTTTATGTGGTTTGTGATGCCCCATTGGACAGGACCTCCTCCTTTTTTTGAAGTCGGTTAAAAAGGTGCGATGAAGGGTGTCCTATGGTGTGCCACTTCCCACTTCGCGAATGTTAGGCGTCCGTAGTCACTTGCTACGTCAATTGCCCTTTTCAATGATTTTTAATTCAATTTATTAGATTATATTATAACAGACTAGCTGACCCTCACGCACTTCGTTGGCTTCAAAATAAAAAAAAATATAGCCGAGGTCCTGAATAGTGTAGCTTTTTTTTACCGAAAGAATTTTCACTATTGGATCAGTGTTTCTGAACATTACCCGCTATAAATAAACAAAGACTGCGACTTTATAATAAACCTTATATTGTATAAAAGAAAAAAAGAGAAGGTTACCAATGCGCGTGTTTATTTTTTTGTTTTCTTATATTTTTTTTTACAAAATACGGCATAGTCGAGTGGTTTTTAAAATATTAGTTGTATGAAGTTTTATTTAATTGTTTTTTAAGAATATCTGTATTTTATCTATTTATTTAATTTAGTATAAAACGTCTGCTGACAGTGGCATGACATAGGGATGGAATCATAGCATAAGTAACTATGTCGTACAGACATACAGCGGAGATTCAGTTGTGGCATAAATTTTTTTTTTATTTCGTAGGAAGTTTAAAATACAATAAAAGACCTAACTAAGCAACGAAGAACCAATCACAAATCATAGATAGACAAAATACTATATATTAAAAATGAGAAAATGACTCCACAACAATAATATCATATAACTTTAAGGTTATAAAACTCTTCCGGTAATTAGTAAAGCTACTAAAACGCAAGAAGCTGGAATTCGGCAGGTATGTTCCTTGGGGAGCAAGGGGAGCGGCAAGAGATTTTTGAAAATTAGGAACTCCTACTAGTTTAAGCCTTGAATGGTGACGGAACCCCAATTTCAATTGGGGTTTTCTGTTTCGTATAGTAGAATTGTACTAAGGGTCTGAGCCTTTTGCTGTCTACCGGCGTCTATAAACATCCGCATTTACTGCAGATGTATTACCCTCCTCGCCTCCTCACCTCCAATGAACCACTACATTATTCCGACTGAAACGCGATAGCGTAGCTGTTTTTCCGAGGGTATCTCGTCAAGTGCTCCCTCCGGCCGCAGTAGGGCACTACCTCTTACAAAACGTGAGCGTGTGAAGCCGCGGGGCGCCGCTAGTATGACATAATGTACGCGATACGAAGTCCGTTTTATTTTTTTCAACATCATTGTTCAGTGAATTCCTTTGTTCTAATTTTCGTTGTCGGTTCCGTTTAGTGCGTCGCCTTGACATTTCCGCAAAAAAGATACGGTACCTCGAACATCGGTCGAGCTCAGTGCAGTTCGGACATTTTGCAAAATGGCGTACTTTTGTTTCCTTTTTATGTTGTCTGAATAGTGTGTCACAATGCAACAGAATGCTTGTAGAGATTTTAAATATTTTTGACAATTTTATGCTACGTCTAGTAAGAGGTAGTGCCACGCTGCATGCTCGTAGCCAAATTGGGCTGGCACGATCGGGGAGGTACCCCTCGCTTACACGAGACCGGCGTAAAGTGACAGCTTGCTGTCGCGTTTCGGGCGGTGTGTAAGTAGCCGGTGGCCCATGGAGGGGGGGAGGAAGGGGGGCAAGGCATCTGTGTATAAACTATGCGGATGTCTATGGGCGTCGGTAGACATGAAAATGGCTCCGACTGCTCGTTTGCCCATTTGTACTATAAAAAAAAATATACGAATTTTCGTTGATTCCTTTTATAGTATAAAGGGGCACACGAGCAGTCGGAGCCATTTTCATGACTACCGACGCCCAGTCTTTCCTCCGCCTCCCCTCTATGGTCCATTATTAATTATTTAATATTTTGTACCTACCTATCTACTGATACATTGTAATGATGATAACGTTTTGTTATATCGTTGCTGTTTTGGCTGGAAACTTGATATTAACCATGATACTAATGCGTATGAGCGATTCGCATCGACAGATGTGATATCGTGAGTAAAATGTATGATATATGTACGAATTTTATACATTTTACTGTTCTCTACATTGTCTCTACCGATATCGGTATAGGTCATATAAATCTCATACATTACGAAAGGTTCAGTATATCGGATTGGATTATGTGAAAGCGCACTAAGATTAAGCTTTCCTTAATAAAAACAAGAAACATTTTTGTCATTCTGTGCAAAAAAAATATTGCGGTGTACTAGGCGCACGAGTTTGAAACTTCATATTTTCTAAAGTATCCTCTAAGAAAAGAAACTATATGTCATATAGTTTTTAAGGTTTGAAAGAAATGACGATGTGATACGTAAGATGGTGAAAATAAACGAAATGGAAAATCCAAAAGCGCACGCACACATATTATATACACACCTAAATATAAACAAATACTTATGTTCATGTAAAAGAAATGTTACATAGTTGGGGGCCTTGTGTGGGCTGAAAATTTGTGTGTATATTATGTTATGTTGTATGTGTATATGATATTGTAGGTATGACTATTACAGAATCGAGAGGATGTTCCTTTGATTCCTCTTGCGTGGTACAAACTAGCATAGGTAGACGGTATCACGCTGCCCACTGTATTATCGGCTTATTATAGTTCGCAGGTAGGTGCTGAGATACCCATGTTGTTGTTCAAACACAAATCTATATGTAGTTCTCGTATATTTTCACGAATGTTGTTATTGATAATGGTTCTTATAACGGTTTCTATCGCGCTTGACAAGACTCATATACATAGATTATGAAAGATCCTTCGCAATGAATGAATCTATCAAACCTACTAATATTATAAAGGCGAAAGTTTGTGAGAATGTTTGTTACTCTTTCACACAAAAACTACTGAACGGATTTTCATGAAACTTTACAGTAATATAGCTTCCATATAAGAATAACATAATAAGTAAAAATTTTGAATCATTTTTGTAGTCCGAAATCCACGCGGGCGGAGCCGCGGGCGGAAGCTAGTTATTTATATGTAATTATTTCTTAACATAATAATATGTTCTTGTTGGTAGTAGACTGTGGTGTACTAATGTTCATTGTGTTGGCTTTCAAAATGTCTACGTAATAGGTTATTTCGTTGTGATGTATGGCGACTTGGCCGGCAGTCACATCAGGAAATTAACGTGTCAGACTCTAGTGGCTTAATAGGAAAGTCAGTTGTGATCGTCGAATTGTGCCACGTCACTAATGAAGTTTTGTCGCTTGGACGTCGCGTTTTATGGTGCTAGAATCTAAAACGTTCCTCAAACTTGGGCCCAAAATTGATTGAGAGTTGAGCGACTAATAGGCGACTAACCTGTACTTAGTATAACCATAAGTTCTGAAACATAGAAAAAAAAATAGTTTTTTAATTGCAAATGCAAATAGTATTACTTTTACAGTGTGTTAGTTTTCTTAAGTTTAATACACAAATGTAAAATAATTTAAAATTCAAAAAGATTATTCGAAGTGGTCTCCATTGGCTGCAATACAGTGCTTTAAACGTTGATGCTAGTTATCAATAAAAGCACGCACTCTTTGCATGGGGAAATTCTTCACTGCCAATCGTATGGATTGTTTTAGGGACTCCAAATTATCATGGCGTTTAAAGCAAGCTGTACTCTCTAAAACCATAATCCAGCGGATAAATAAGAAGAGATAAAATCTTTTGCTTTCGGACAGAATTTCTTCGAATTCTTTCCCTTACTGCTTTGACCACCGTTTTTACGGACGAACACTACGTGGACAGCCAGATCTTTTTCTGTCCCAAACAGAGGAAGTCTCATTGTACCTCTTAATAGTCCGGTACACAAACATTTGACTAAAACCAAGTGTATGGAGAGTTTTAAAACTTGCATTTGACTCCATACCTACTTTGTGTAATACAATCACAGCGATTCTGTGCTCTTTATCACCCCCACTCGATTTAAATATTTTAAATATTGTACAATGTATCGGCGCCAAAATGGGAAAACACAATAAACAATCGTAAAAAATTACAGATTCCGAAATGAAATGTAATATTCTTTTTATTTTTAATTGTAACAGTATTTATGACCAGATGTATACGTGCCACCTTTTCCCAAAGACATCCTAGAGGTGGGTTTCGAGTTTGGAAATTTGAATATGATGAGTCGTGGCCTTGACAAGTTTGGGAACCACTGTTCTAGAAGTGTTTTCATACAATTTTAAAGTTGTAGAAACCAAGACGTTATTGCTTTAAACGACTGGCTGTTGCTTGTTATTTCGTGGGTTGGCGGGGACTCCCCTGAGATCTTATAATATTGCTAGAACTTATTCCATTATGGACTCTAATGGGTCACAAGCTTGTAACTTTACAAGTTTTCTTGAAGAGGCTCTAGCTACGTCTTTATAATTCTTATATGTATGTTTGTAATGTTCCTGTTAAACGGCTCTATCGTTTTGTTTCCTGCTAGTTTACAAACACAATTGGGCCCAGCTGTCGGTACTGCTCTCCTGAATGTAAACATGAATTTAATTTTTTGTTTATGTCTGTTCAAGGACGCCTTCGAATTTAGAATTTTGGTAAAAATTCCAACGGGGCGCCGGATAGTCACAACCCGTACGAGATGTGACCGGCCGGTAGTGTACGGGGAAAGTTACCTTCCCGTCCATGCTGTCCCGATTCGGCTGGAATGCAGCAAGTAGTGTCATTGCTGCAATGTAGCCTATTGCTAAAAACCATTATCCATTACCACCATAACAACCAAAAGCTATTGTTTCGTGAAATATTGAAAATGCGTGCGAAGATTCACTTTTGTGTTCAAACCGTTTTCAAGCACAGCCTTTAAACCGCATTTGTAAAGTTGTTCGGCATTTTTATCCTAAAAAAAATAAAAAACAATATATTTTATTAGAAATAGGATTTTACAAACCTCTTTTTGAACTTCAATACTCTACTTACCTACTAACAGTTCAACTCTAACCTAAGAAGAACCCACGAAACAAACTCAGCGGGACTGATTGCTTGAAATGTGTT
>LUGF01040396.1:183438-194448 GCA_001625245.1 Calycopis cecrops | reverse complement strand
CACCGTGGTGGTTCAGCCACGGCTACTAAGCCCGCCTCACCACGACAAGGTGGAGATCCGTCGAGGGGGCTATCTGCACGGCACACTACCAGAGTATATATTATAAATTCCTTCCTTTGCCTATCCTCTATTCTTCACATAAACTCGACGAAAGGTAGGTAGGATAGCGTAGCCTAAATTCTCGTCTGCGTTATGTAAACTTGACTCACACGGCCATGTCAACCCAACAGTAGCACGACTTTCAAAATTTATTTTAATTATCATTTTAAGATTCCTCAATATTTTATCTCGGTAAGAAATAAAAGAACTCAAGAAATTAAGACTTGATTTAGTATAATGAGTCTGATCGCGAATTAATTTGCAAAAAAGACCCGGTGACTTTGTATTAAAGGTCTTTCTGTATTAAAGGAGACAATAAAAATGAATTACTTAAATTGATCTTATAACAATATAATTTAGAAAAATGTTTGTTTAAATTCGGTGCCAAGACAAGATAAGTTTGTCTAGTCCTGACTCCTGGTATATAACACCACTACATAAAACATTTGGAAAATCTTCTAATAACATTAGGTTTTTATTTTTTCCTTTTTTTATTGTTTATGAAGGCAGGCGAACAATCTGAGCCATTTTCGTGATTACCGACGTCAATAGAAACCAAGGTTATACCTCTTACTAAATATTATATATCATAGTTTTCAAGTTTATAATATTTAAAGGATTATCTGCATTCTTAAATTTGTCTGTATCCAGAATGATGAAGTATATATTTTACGTGTCATCACACACCATCATGTATCCTTCGTGACTCATATCAATAAACGAACCAATGCAAAAAACATAAAACCTCATAAATAATAATATGTTGCGTTCTACTGAATCACCTGCCTCGTCGTGTTTAGGGTTGCCAATTCAAACATTTTAGGATACCACGTGCAATGAGGAGCCATTTGGCTACCATTACTCGCAGAAGGAGGCCATCGCTTCCCAGGATATCTATTCAAATTCATATATTTATTGTTATTATATTTTTTTTTATCTAGCAAGTGTGACACGCTGCATGCATGCATCCGAATTGGGCCGGCACGCCCGGGGAGGTATCTCCGGCCTATACGATAGCGGCGTAAAGTGATAGCAGTGCTGCAGCTTCTCGTGCCTTGTGTAAGTAACCCGTGGCCCATGTGAGGAGGAAGGAGGGCAACACCCCGGTATAGCCTTATGCGGATGTCTATGGGCGTCGGTAGTCATGAAAATAGCTATCACTAAAAAAAGCGCTATTGACGGTAAGGAAAAAATGCTTTTGACCAAGATTTTGTCTTGGTCTGGGCCTCGTCTTTCTAAAGACAACCGGCGCGCGGCGTGCTTGTAGGAATAGAATTATGAATGAGGAGAGCTATACAAGTGTGAGTAGATCGTGATATGTGGCGTTCTGCACTCTCTGCCTGCCCCAGAGACCTGGCATGAAGACGTGTCGTGTTGTTGATTTAGTTTACTTTCGCTGTGCAGGGGTATCTCCAAAACCTATTCCTAGCCTAGTATATTTGTTGCGGAACATGCTTAAGGGAAACATTGATACGTGATGACCTTAAGTCTACCTTAAATTTAACAACTAAGGAATATTTATCCACAATCAATGACACATTACCTGTCGTATTATTTTTTAAAATTAAAATACTTACATTACCTACTGTCGAAACAAAATAAATTAAACGTTACAAGTTTCATCATTTTTTTTCCTTCTCTTCAAGTCTTGTCGGCCTAATTGTTGGCACTGTAATGCAGCATGTCACTCTTCCTAAAATCCTATCACGGGGTTAGATCACCATCTTGATTATTAAATGATACTTATAAACGGGTAACCCTAGAATGCCATAATCGAAATATGCAAAACGTTTCACAATTCTAAATTATGTTGTACCACGACGAAATAAGATCCAATTTGTGTTGTGGTTTGCATATGCGTGATGAGAGTTGGCCGGTTATGAGATCAATGTATTTTATAGACAGTCTGTCTGTCTGTCAGTTTTTTCGCGCCTGCACTAAATTGGTCGATTGTCGTCATTGGTTTGTTCTAATTGCGACCGGTTTGATATTTAAACGTTCGTTTGTAAGAGGCTTGTTAAAATCTTTATTTTTCGAATATTTGCTGTAAGAGGTAGTGCCACGCTATATGCATGCATGCAGCCGAATCGGGGAGGCACCTCTCGCTTACACGACACACGCGTAAAGTTACAAAAGTGCTGTCGCGTTTCGTGCGGTGTGTACCTGTGGCCATGGAGGGAGAGCAGGGAGGGTTTGGCGGACTCAGAACATGGGCCCTGCCAATCAAAGACCGCTGCGAGAGCCTTCGGTCGCCGACTACAGGACACCTGATGACAATTTTAGTTGCCTACGAGGGAGTGCTTTGGGGAGGTACCACTATCTTACGCGATACCGGCGTAAAGTGAGTTGTGCTGTCGCTTTTGGTGCGGTGTGTAAGTAGCCGGTAGCCGGTGGCCGCCACCTCCATGCAGGTGGGAGGAGGAAGGAGGGCAACTCTGTGTGGATATCTGTGGGTGTCTGTAGTTATAAAAATGACTACGACTGCTCGTTTGCTCCTTATTCTATTAAAAATGTATGAATATGGTATGCTCGCATGCTTCCCTAAGCGGCATATAAAATGGGCGGGTCAAACCGCCGGGTCCAAGTGCAGCGCAGTCGTCTCGGTGTCCGCGGTGCGTTGACCCGCGACTCAATTCCGCATTGTCCGCTGCCCGCTCCGTCTGACGCCGCGCCGATAGCGTCTACTAAACATTTTCATGTATATCAATTGCAGCATTCTAAGCGTTTAAATGTCTTAGGGTTCCGTACCTCAAAAAAAATGTACAAAACTCAACTGCTAAAAAACTGAAAAAAACAAAAAAGCGGCTACTAACTAGAGTACTAACTAGAGTAGCCACTTTTACACTCGTACCTCACCATTTATTATAAATATTTTTGCCAAGTTTTCAAATGCGGGTCGCATTAGAAAACATACTGTAAAAGCGGCTTCTTATTAGCTTTTTATTTTTTAATCTAACAGTCGGTTTTATTTTATTAAAATAAGAATTATATTTGATATTTTAAACTTTATTAAGCCCATTTTACACAATCCTGTCATTTTATGCAGAGAATTGCTACAGTAAATTTTTTTTTAAATAGTTGAAATTATTATGGGCTTAGAAAATAAGTCTAATCTTCTCATTTTTAAGTAAGTTACTTTTTAGTAAGTATCAGTATTTAAAATATATTGGTTTTGTACCCATATTAATTGTAGTTATGTGATTTTGAATCATATTAAATACTAAGTGGTCTTTTCTAATAAAAATGTTGAACAAAAATGTTGTTGTAACTGAGGAATTTTTGGAATTTCATTTTGTGACTGACATACTGTTTGTTGCCTATGGTATTTTGTTATATACTTTTTTTTCTCTCTCTTCTCTTTTTGTTATTGTTGTTAATATGTTTATCCTAACCAAACTTGTCGGTCTCAGTGTGTTTTCTCAAATAAAGATTTATTTGTTTATTTTATAAACTTAAACACTATTTTATTAAACTATTTTCTGAAGAACAAAAAATCATGTATGGAGCCATACCAAGATCCAGTTTTGTAGTCTTAGAGATCACAGAGGTTTCATTGACGTTTTGTTTTGCATTTGGAAGAGATTTACGTCGGCATACCAAGGACACTCACTCACATGACACCGCCTCAGCTTAGCTGTCGCGTTTTTTCAGCTTGTGTTTTTTTTCAATGGCTTATTGTCGAGGAGGAAAGATATTATACGTATTACACTAGTTATACGTTCTTGCTTACTAGTTTTTTTTTCATGATATAGGAGGGCAAACAGAGGCTATACAGTTGCGCTGCCCTCCTTTCTCCTCCCACCTCCATGGGCCATAGTTTTGGTAACTATCTCAGTAACTTGCAAGAAGAAAGACGCTGGACCAAAAGTAGGCTTAGTTATGTACTTTAATAGCGCTCCGAAATCGGATGGATAACTATAAATATTTGAGATATAGAAACCTAACATATTGTATCAATAAAACAATCCATTAAAAGTCAAACTTGTTGTTTATTTATTATCTTATAACCATTCCATTATCAGTTACAAACTCAGAGCCAGTGATAGCTTTCGCCTTATCACTTGCTAAAAATAAAGTTAAATCTGCTATTTCTTCGGGAGCCGATATCCTGTGTAGTGCTGTATTGACCATAAATTCATTCATTATTTCTTCTGAATTCAACCCTGCATTTGTAAGAATGTCAGTGCGCACTGGTCCAGGACTAATTGTATTAACTCTCACACCGAGTGATGCCAGTTCAGTCGCTGCTAGTCGTGTAAAGTGACTTAGTGCAGCCTTTGACATTGCGTAGGACATCGCGGTATGACTTCCCTTAGTGCAAGAACCAGCCACACTAGAAATGTTAATGATGTTTCCTTTTCTTTTAACTAAATGCGGCGTTGATAAACTTGTGACAAGGACAATTCCTCTGAGATTTGTATTTATAACTTCATCAAATGTGTTTATGATATTTCCAGACAACACAGAGTCTAGTCTGAGAATACCTGCACTGTTTATTAAAACATCCAGGTGGCCAAATTCTTTAATTGTAGTCGCAACAAGCGTTTCCACTTCGTTATTGTTGCTTATATCAGCTTTAATAGTCAGCGGTTTTTTTCCAATTTTTTCACATTGATCTGACACATTTTTTAGTTTTTCATCGTTTCTCCCAACTATAGCAACACTGGCTCCCTCCTTCACAAAAGCAATTGCAGTTGCAGCGCCAATCCCAGAACTAGCACCAACTATCAGAACAACCTTGTTTGCAAAACTCATTACTGTTTGTGTACATCCACTCCTTAGGATGTAATCAACTTAACTGACTCTACGTGTGTCAATTTTTATTACACAACTAATATATCATATGTTATCAGATATAATTCCGAGGACAATTTGTAATGGCTTACTATTTTGCAGATAAGAATATGTTTTTTTCCGGTTGTGGTTTTCATCATCATGATTATCAGCATTATATGATTATACACAACTCCGAGCAAAAATAAAATAACTACTATTACAGAAATAAAATTATTATTATTTGCACGTTTCGTACTTTGCAAGTTCCGAGCCTTTTACCATGAGGAAAATCCTAAAAATAATAGTACAGCTAGGACATGTAAATAAATAGATGCAAACCAAAACATTTGCTTAGAAATAGTAATATCATCAGTAAAACTAAGTTTCTATAGAAAATATCTAATAGATAAAATTTATTAGGTATAGCTAAGAAAATCATTTAAATCGATCATATATTTTATATAATACACGATAATTTTTGAAACAAAATAAAATTAGAACTCCATTTCGAGTTTAAAACTTTTAGAAAATTAAAAAATAATAAATAAATAAATATGCACAATGCACACCCAAATTGTTTACACGATAATTATATCAAGCTTAGTAAGATAAAAGTATAATACGCGGCCTTATCGCTTTAAAGCGATAACTTCCCGGCAACCGTCTCTTGATAAATGAATTGCTTGGAGATAAGGACGAAGAACTCTTAAAAAATGTGGCATTTCGGGTATGTACATGTAGTTTGTCAACGGTCAGCTTTTAACTACGCTGAAAAATTAAATATCTCTTGAAGGTAAGTTGGAGTTTTATGATCAAAAATAACCTTGTACAGTAAATGAGTACTTCATTTCATGAGTGTTCTTACGAAGAGAGATTCGGAGCCATTTTCGAGACTCACGGTATTCAGAAACATGATCAAACTTACGAAGGCTAAGTATAAATCTAAGCAAAAATTCTGATGCTAGTCGATCCGGTCCTCAGTTAGTTTTATATAGGTTATTAATTTATTATTGAAAAAGGAGATAAAATTACGGATTTAACCACGGGAGGTGAGGAGGAGGAGATATAAAGAATTAAAACAGTTTATCACGATTTCCGGTAAAACTATGATTCCTATTGAATTAATTTGAATAGCAAATTTTGAGATCATAAAAGATTTATCTAACGTTTTGTAAAATGTGTTTTTTACATAACCTAATAAAAATTAGACAAGTCCAAAAAACAATAAAAAATTTTTTAGAACTTTTATCTTTTTTATTTTTTTTGTTACCGACATTTTTTAATTTTTTTACCGTTATTGAGTGAAAAGTTAACTTTTATATGGTGCGATCGACTAGTTAGTAGTTGGTATGGTTAAATGATAGACGTTGTATAGTTATAGTGTTGAGTCCATGTTTTGTACATGATCCCTAATGTAATCATATTAATTCTCTCCTTAAATCTGAACTAAATCGGTAATTAAATTTAAAATAAACCATAATGTTGTCAATAATGTCTAAGTCTCTTTTGGAGCATAACGTTTTGGCAATTGCAATTTGTGCGATTTTTGCTAGATCTTATCTATGGTTTTTAGTAAAAATTGTGCAATTTTCCACAGAAAATAAATACCTATAGTAGAAGAGTCATCATAGAGGTTATATAGATGTGTTGCCCTTCTTCCTCCTACCGGTAGTCCTCCTAGCGGGCGGTAAGCCGTTGTTTGCCGTGCAACGAGTGAGAAAAGAGATGTTTCCTATTGTACCAACGCTGTGGTCCCTGCTATTGAGGATGATGTAAAAGTGGTCCCTGGTAAAGAAAAGGTTGGGAACTCCTGCTCTAGTTATTAAAGTAAGATAAACAAGATATTATAAAAATGCATGGAGATAATTGATGAAAGGGCGGCGCGATTGTCGTTTAACATCATAACAGTCGGTGGCATTTATACACTTTATCATTTAGTTATCAAAAAAATACTTCAATGCAGAGGACAATGAATTGTTTTTTGTTGTGACGACTCATAATGCTACGTTCTTGGTTTAATCTGCTCTAATCGTGATGACATATACTCTACAGTATATTATCAGACCTACCAAATACACAGAAAATTTAAGACAGTCGAGTTGTTTCGATAATGGACGACCACGAATACTGTGACTAAAGACCTTTATATTTAACATACATATAGGTAATATTATCCCATCAAAAACATCCTGTAAAAAAACCAAGTCATAGAGCTTAGCTTTTCTACAGTAAAAAGTTGTGAGATTAATTTTATACCAAGTCGGTTAATTTATTTAGTCCCTACTTAACCGTTTCGCTGCGGCGAATATTTTCCAAAACTCAGCGGTGGCGGCGTACAAATACATCGTGACACGGCAGCCGTGTCATACGCCATAGAAGTTGACTACACGGCTACCGTTTCACCCGCCATGTGTTTAAACATTGGTTATTTTACATGTTTAGAGACTTAATCTATTCAGTTAAAGTTAAACCACGGGTGTAAACGGAAGGTTAAAGTTGTTTTGAGTGGTATTTGAAAAGATTTACCAAATATTTTCCTAAATACGGAAGGTAAACGACTTTTTATTCAGATTTAGCAAACCTTTTATAAGTTATATATAAGTTATCTATATATATAAAACGTGACATAGCCATCTATCAACGCACAGCCCAAACCACTGGACGGATCAAGCTGAAATTTGGCATCCAGGTAGATGTTACGACGTAGGTATCCGCTAAGAAAGGATTTTTAGAAATTCAACCCCTAAGGAGGTGAAATAGGGTGTTGAGGTTAATATGGATTTCTTAGAAATGAACGTGGGTGAAACCGCGGGGCACAGCTAGTATGTTATAAAATAAGAACCTGCAATATAGAAGTGAGTTTCCAAATTAAATTACGTTTATTCTATATTATGTTAAGCTTATTGTATTTGGTACTTAGGTACGTTAGTAATGTTTTTGAGTTCATTGTAGGTTCAGTTTTCGCATTCGTTTTCAGACCAATACAAGTTTATAAAACGATCTGATTATATTTTGATTTGTGAATGTTCTTAGTTGACTCGTAAATACTTATATCTGATGTTATTGACTTCATAAACCTAATACACGAAAAGGAACCATAAAGTTGTATTCCCACACTTTGAGCTATAAAGCAAACTATAATAAACTCGTCATTGTTCCTGCATTAATCTATCTTTAGGGTTAGGTATTGTTTCACAGCCGCACTCACAATTTTTTTGCAAGCTTTTTTATGCACGTTGTGAAGTGAGACCTGGCTGCAAAAATACTAGCCGATCAATTAAAGAATAACACGTTTTTTTATAAAGTTAGTACCTACATTATTAGAATTTTACCTTCATTATAAGAATTATTATAAGAGAATAAAAAATATCATTATGTGCCTGGACGTAATTTGTTCATAACTTTTATGTGTCTTGTAATAGCTGCCTCTTACTCCATTAATATAGTAACTATAAGAAAATAGCTCTGAAGACGATATAAATATAAGACTTATAAACAATGTTTTCCCGGACATATAATGGTAGTATTTTTTCTCGATATAAGTACTAATTAAAAAAAAATCATTTTACACTGTCAATCGACCGTTCAGTATTTTTGCAACCTGCTCTTGAACTATTCACTGTTTTTACATTTTGTGTTTTTATACATCTAATAGTGACATTTTCTTAATGCGCCTAATTAAAACTTATTATTGACACAGCTCACAAAAGGTTGACAATCGCAATTTTTTTCTATTTCATAGAATACTCAGAAACGAAGCATACAAGCTAGATGCTTGATGAAAATTATGAAAGTTATGTTCGGGGTTGAACCTTTTAAAATGTAATTTCAGGGAGATATAATCGATTTAAAAATGACACGACTCCCGTGTCATACGCCATACATTAAAGAAATGTATGACACCGTAATGTATGATCCGCACTGCAACGGTTAAGAGACCTTCTGTCTTAAGGTATTGCGTAAGTTATTACTATATCAACATTAAAAATCTTTTACGTTTTAAATGAATATACACCGGCTTGGGCATCAACACATAGGCATCACAGTGTATAAAAATATATATGTAGTTCCTTTTTCTTTAAGCCTTATTTACTAATTTTCTTACCAATTTTACGTGACATTACAGAACACCCGATAAGTATTAGAAAATACTACTACGCCAGCAACACCATCTCTTTTTTTTGTTGGACCCAACAACACCATCCTATTTTTAATATTGTTTGTTTGTTTTTATTGTAGAGACAAACAAGGCGATCGCTTTTTTATTTTAGAGATAAACCAAAAGTGAGATTGCACTATGTAGATTCGTTGACTTCCTTACCTCGACTTTGACTGATGGTGACATATTAAACGGTTTGAAATTGATGAATCATTTGAAAGTCTAAGTCTAAAAAGAAATAATGAAGGGTACCTATTGTTCCCCTTCTTTATTAGGCCAGTATATTGTGAGAAAGAACGTATTTCCAAAATCAAGCTACGAAAATTATAAACATTTTAAAATGTTAATGTTTTTATATTTTTATAGAAGAGTTTATGAAATTCTCTCTTGCACCACTAGTCAAATCCTACAATTTCAGAGTGCAGTTGACATGTACTGCTGCAGCCGTTTGCACTTTCGAGATGCTGTATAGGTAGGTTATTTTATATTTCTACGTAAAGTCAGTTAAAAATATTAGTAAGTACTCAAAACACAAGAAAACGAAATATTTTCCAACATTTTATTTCAGCATTTTTTTCCACATATTAGCGAACTAACAACATACCGTTATCAGACACATATTCCGAACCAGTTATCGCTCTTGCCTTATCGCTCGCTAAGAATAAAATTAGGTCAGCAATTTCTGACGGTTCCGATATCCTTCCCAATGCCGTATCAACAGCCATCTGCCTCATTGCACCTTTAGGTAAACCTGCCTTAACTAAAATATCCGTATCCACAGGTCCGGGACTTATTGTATTAACTCTTACACCAACTGAAGCCAATTCAGTTGCTGCTACTCTCGTAAAATGAACTAAACCCGCCTTGGATATGGAATATGCATAGAACATCGGTGGACGGTAGGTCATACTACCGGCTAAACTCGATATATTAATGATGTTACCTTTACTTTTAACTAGATAGGGCGCTGACAAACTTGTTAAGTGAACAAGACTTCTGAGATTTGTGTTCATAACTTGATCGTACGTCGACATAATACTTCCATCCAATATTGCACCATATCGAAAAATCCCCGCACAATTGACTAAAATGTCCAGGTTACCCAATTTTTCAATGGTCTTTGAAACCGCCCCTTTCGCTTCTTCATCTTTATTGATATCTGCCTTAATAATCAAAGGCTTTTTGCCTTCTTTCTCGCACAGTTCGGCTTCATCTTTTAGCTTTTCTTCGTTTTTATCAATAATAGCAACGTTAGCTCCCTCTTTAGTGAAAGCTATTGCTGCAGCAGCACCAATACCGGAGCCACCACCTGTCACTAAAACCACCTTACTCAAGAAACTCATCACCACGACAATACTCTCCACTACAAAATAATATATCTGAATGCATGTTTTGAATTTTCGTCCCATTTGATACGAAAAATGTTATCTTTTAGATATAAGCGATAACATAGTTTTTATAGCATTTTATATAAATATTATTATTATATTATTATTAATTTCTGTGGTGCTTGCAAACATTCGTCTTATTTAGTAAGATTCCTCCTAACTCTTACTAAATAAGACGAATGTTCTTAGTGTACTCTTGCTACCTCAAGCATATTAAAAAAAACCATTGAATCCACTACAAAGTATTGTTACAAATTGGTATTTAGTTTTTCAAATGGGTGCGAAGGAAAATACAGAGCTACGATATTGCGATAGAATGAATATAATTTAAATATTTCAATCTTTCAAATTATAAATACTACTATACTACAATACTACTATACTAATATTATAATTTTTTTTTTTATTTTATTTAAAAGGTTTACCAACAACTGATTACACAGATTACATTTACATGTTACATTATTAGTTTTGCATATATGAAGTGCATCAATCACTTACAGGTAAACACCACATGATTAATTATACGACTACAACAACAAAATATTAAACAAAAAAAATATTAAGTATGCTAATATTAAACAAAGA
>LUGF01040396.1:163457-182871 GCA_001625245.1 Calycopis cecrops | reverse complement strand
TCATTTATAAAGTAGTTAAACAATATTGGGCCCAATATTGAGCCCTGCGGGACTCCAGAAGATATTTTGAAGATACTTGATTGATAACCATTAACTACTACGAAAAAATTACGATCTAATAAGTAAGAATTTATCCAATTTAGAAGAGTGCCAGTGATTCCGTAGGCTTGTAATTTTTTTAAGAGTATTTTATGTGAAACTTTATCAAAAGCTTTGCTAAAGTCACTGTAAATGACGTCTACTTGATCACCATTATCGATTGATTTAATAATTAAATCAGTGAAAGGGACCAAATTTGAGCCAGTAGATCGCGATGTCATAAAACCATGCTGTCGGTCACTAACGTACTTTTTAAGATGATTTTGTATGTATGGCACAAGAACCGACTCAAAGATTTTGGCAAAACATGACATGACTGAAATTGGTCTGTAATTAGTTACCAGGTCGTGACTATTTGATTTATATACGGGGACTACTCTTGTCGTTCTCCACACAGAAGGAAATATTCCAGACTCCAAGGATTTATTATAAATTAATAGTAGGGGTAATGCCAGTTGTCGTGCACACAGTTTAATAAAGACGGGAGGAATTCCATCAGGACCTGCACCCTTTCTAGAATCCAAATTTTTAAATTTTTTGAATATGTCGTCAAAATGTAAGTGTCTAATAGTTAAATTTGTACTGTAGTTATCTATTTGTAAAAAAAAGTTTGATTTGTCTGTTGTATAGCCATTGTCATTACTATCGTCGTATACGGAGCAAAAGTATTTGGCAAAAAACTGGCATATTTCTGTACCATCAGATGAAAATTTTATGCCATCGGATATGGAGGCGGGATATACACTCGTGCCTCCTCGCCTAGTCTTTACGTGACTCCACAATAACTTTGGATTATGTTGAATATCTTCCTCTATCTTTCTATTATACTCCCTGTAGCACTCTGTCGCCAGCTTACTACAGCGCTTGCTAATCAATTTCAGTTCTGCATCATCTAAAGGATTCTTGTATTTAAGAAATCGCATTCTTATTTTGTTTTTTTCATTTAAAATTTTTATCAGTTTATTAGTGAACCATGGTGGATATTTGTGTTTGTTAAATGTTTTAATCGGTAAATATGTTTTTATGCCATTGTTAATTATATTATAGAAAATATTCACCACTTCATTGATATCAGTTTTACCCACATTAAATTCTTTAATCCAGTCTATGTCATCGAGATAATTTTGTATTGATGTGTAATCCGAAGTGTAAAAGTTTGGCCGTGTTAAATTTGTGTTGTATTTTAGTCTCTTGTCTTTGGTAAAATTCAAAACTACATCTAGAGGAGGATGGTACGTATCAACATTGCTTATCGGACTTCGACATTCGCTAACATTACATAAAGTATAGTTGGTTATAATTAAATCTAATATACGATTAGTATTATTTTTTATGCGATTACATTGAGAAAGCTTATTCCATTGGATAAATTCTATCAACAATTGTTCGGTACTACTTAATTAGTTCGGTACTATTAAATAATCATTGTCATATCGTATACTTATATCCCTGCTTATAGCTTAGTTTTATAAGATACTATCTGTGCTCCCTGGTTTCATCCGCCTAAGTTTCAATTCCGTGGAAATATCGAAATAAAAAATAGATGTTGGCTGATTCTTAGAACTACCGGATGTGCTCACAAAATTTCATGAGAATCGGTCTAGCCGTTTCGGAGGAGTGTGTTAACTAACATAACTTACTTAAGAATTTCTATAAGTACATAAGTAATACTATAGGTACACCTTCTCGTAACTTATGTGTTTCTGGTAAACGTACTCGGCGGTACCAGGACGTCCTCCGGCTGATGATGATGAATATTAATATATTATGAACATGACTGTATTTTTCTTTGTGTGAACTGTCAAATAAAATTTGGGCGAAACGACACCTAGTAACAGTCTAAAATATTGAAAGTGGCGTTTCGCCCAATTTGGGCAAACTTTTTGGGCGAAACGACTACTAACCCATAATACGAGTATTTCGTGGACAGTCATATGGTAAATCTTAATAATATTGTAAACGCGAAAGTTTCTAAGAATGAATGGGTGCATGGATGTATGTTACTCTTTCACGTGAAAACTGCTGAATGGATTTCAATGAAACTTTACAATAATATAGATTACATCAGAATAATACGTAGGCTATAATTTATCAATATATTTATAATATGCTGCACTTGGTATCTTCACTTGAAATTATAAAATTAAAATTACTAACGTATGGAATAGACACGCCGAACAAATTTTTTGTTGAAAGTTGAAAAAAAAAGTTGTTGCCTATCAGCGTGTCTGTTCCATACGTTAGTACTATTAATTCAATGCTTGAAATACACTATTGTAGGATAAAGTAACGGGTTCCCCTCGACGGATCTCCACCTTGTCGTGGTGAGGGTCTTAGTAGCCGTGGCAGTCCAAGCCACGGTGAACCAAGAGGGATCCCGGGTGGGGACGCGTCGGGTGGGCTTCGCTAGGGCCCGCTCTGGATGCGTCCATGGAAGAGGGGTGGCGGGAGGAGGAGGAGGCGGAATCACCAGATGGCGACGTGGATTCGGACGACCGGCGTGTTGTGCTCCGTTGGAGAATTGGGACCAGGGGTTAGGATGGGAACCTGACTACATTGCACGGTTCCAACGTGGAGTTAGGGACTGTTCAAAGGCGCTGGAGGCGTCCTGTTGCTTTCAGATCCGGGGCCCTCCAATTATAGCGGCTGAAGGCACCCGCAGGGGATTATTCGGTAGGGGCAACCCAGTTGTCGTGCCCGACACTGTACCCGGTTGAGCACTGTAGCGTGCATAACGGCATTCCCCTGCGTTACCAAAAAAAAAAAGGTAAAGTAACGGGTTGACAACTTGGCCACTTAGCATTACACGTTACCATGACAACATATTTTCCAATAATTATAAGACAACGTATATCGGGCCAGCTAGTCTATATTAATATTATAAATAGGAATTATTTGTTTGTGTGTGTGTTTGTTTGTTTGTTTGTAAGTAACGAATAGGCTCCCAAAGTACTGGACCGATTTAAAAAATTCTTTCACCATTTAAACACTGCATTATCACAGATTAATATAGGATATTTTTTATTACGGGAAAATGGGAAAACAGGTAAACTTCTAAACCGATTGGTTTAAAATTTTATATGGGTATTTCGATGATTTCCTGGATGCTTAGAAATACAATTGGATACCATTTAAATACTACATTATCACAGATTAATATAGGCTTTTTTTTATTACGGGAAAATGGGAAAACGGGTAAACTTCTAAACGGCTGAACCGATTGGTTTAAATTTTTATATGGGTATTTCGATGATTTCCTGGAGGATATACAATTGGATCCGATAGGTGGCGCAGCTGTCGGTATGTCAACTACTAAACATCTTGACCGATTGCGTTGAAATTTTCTATGTGCTTTTTCCATTATTTCATAGAAACGTATGTATTAATCTATATACACTAAATATGTGGTTTCATTTAATGCATCTCGCTTTTATCAACCTTGTACAGTTATAGCTACCTACATCATCAGCATATTTTTAAAAATATTCCGTGGATGTCTTTTATTCTGTAATCATCTTGTTTTCAATTATAAGTCCGGTACTAAAAAAGAACCATCGAAACTCTATTGCTAAATACATGTCAAAGGTTTAAAAAATAAATGTCTACCCATGCGTAGCCGGGACGGGCCGCTAGTAGATAATAAAATTAGAATATAATATTTTTAACGTGTTACTATAAGCTTGTTACTTTAATGCTATGTGACCGAATTGTTAACCCGTTACTTTACTCTTTTTTTTGACGCAGGGGAATACATTTACGTGTGATACCTAGGAGCCCGGGTGGCCCCTAGAGCTATGTCGGACTCGACACTTGGGAGTGCTATACAGACTTCAGCCGTTATAATTGGAGAGTCTCGGATTAACAGGCAACTGGATCCTTCTACCGACAGGCTGACCTCTGTGAAATGGCCAGACTTCTCCTCCTTGGTGACTGTCCGGCTGTCTCTGAACAGTCCCTACTACAACGTGCAACGTGATCAGGTTCTCATCCTAACTCATGGTCCCAGTACTCCAGTCGGCAAGCCTTTAGAACAGGACATAGGAGAGGTTATAGAATAAATAAACAAATGTACACTAGTTTTTAAATAAATCCATTTATTAATAAGAAATATACCATTTAGTGACATAATAGCATACCGTTGTCAGTCAGAAATTCCGATCCAGTGATACCTTTTGCCTTATCGCTCGCAACAAATAAAATTAAGTCGGCTATTTCTTCAGAGTCTGACATTCTATTAAGAGCCGTCTTGTGCACCACTTCATCCATTGCTTGGGAATCTAAACCTGCGTTTGTTAGTATGTCTGTTTTGACAGGTCCAGGACTGATAGTGTTAACTCTTACACCAGCTGATGCCAATTCAACTGCTGCTACTCGGGTGAAATGATTAAGTCCGGCCTTTGATATTGCATATGATTGCATGGTAGATGCGACAGTTGAAGTAGCTGCCACGCTTGAAATATTTATGATGTTACCTTTACTCTTGATCAAATGGGGTGCTAATAAACTTGTCATAAGAACGATGCTTCGCAGATTTGTGTTCATAACTTCGTCATATGTGTCCATGATTCCGGACAATACAGCACCCAAACGGACTATACCAGCATTATTTATTAAAATATCAAGTTTCCCGAATTTCTCGATAGTTTTAGCAACTATCATTTTAGCGTCACTATCGTTAGATACGTCAGCTTTGATAATAAGTGGTTTCTTACCAATTTTTTCACATTGCCTTGAGACGTTTTTAAGTTTTTCTTCATTTCTCCCTACTATAGCAACACTAGCTCCTTCCTTCACAAATGCAATTGCAGTTGCAGCACCAATCCCAGAACTAGCCCCGACTACCAAAATAACTCTGTCTACAAAAGCCATCGCAATCTGTGTCCACCTTTGCACTGCAGAATGTACTTCTTCTTGGTTTCTTATATATGAATCTTATCTTATAATAAGTATTGTTCTTCAATGTAATCAAATGTAATGACCATTTGAATAATGATATATAATAGGCTACTTTGAACGTAATCGACGTGATTAGGCGTATATCTTAATAAGTGTTTTCAATTGCCAACATATTACTTACATGATATGAAAAAATCTTAGAATATTTATGTCATATTTTTTGTAAGATTTGTCTAAGATTCCTTGCTATGCTGAGATTGTGGCACAATTTTGTTGGTAGATACTTGCAATGTGAGGCGACTCAATCTATTCGGATTTCAGCTCACATTGCAAATATCTATTAATCTCACCAAGTTATGTCGCAGCCCCATGCATATTGCATATGTACACAGGGTTATATCGCATAACTCGGTATTTAAATTTTCATGTGCCGCACGTCTAATAAGTTGCGGCTCCACTAATATACAGCGTGAAATTTTAGTCGTCATCGAAAAGAAAATTTTGAGTTCTATATCAATAACAGAACCTATGTATAATATTAATTTATTAAAATAACTATTTTTTTTTATTAAAGTCGATAGTTATATCGCTAGCGTTTGAAAAAGTGAAACTCATAGTAAGGGCAATAAATCGGAGTGAGACAGAGAGTGCTATATTTTTTACTATAGACTCATTCATAAATTACAAATCCAAGTAAATCTCCTCCAATCATAATTAGCAAACGGTAAACGCGCGACTTGGCTGCCAATCATAGCATTGGACTCTGAGCCGCCCCCCCCCCGCGCCCGCACCGTCGTCACTCGTCAGTCAGTCTCGCAGGCCGCGTCAGTCGCAACGCGTCAGCTTTTGTGATGTTGATTGAACATACTTTGTGTTTATTTCGTGAAAATGAGTCGTCATTATGAATACTCAAACGTGGACGTGGCATTAGTAGGTTTGTCCTAGGAACCCGGACATAATACCCTCGAGTTTTTGTTGTGGTTTGAGAATCGTGATGTAACTACACAGTATGATAGTGACATTTGATAAATTAAAAAGTGATAGAGATGTGTACATTGAAAAATTTAAAAACAATAGCTTAAAACGCGTATTGAACGGAGAACAAGTGAACAGAGAAGTTATTTCATAATCCGTAAGTAAGTTAATTATTTCGTAGATAGATCCGACTTTTAAATATGCCTGAAATACATAAAATTCTGTTGTCTCTATCTGATTATCTCTTATGATAAGAATAATCATGTTTAATAGTATAAAGTACCTACGAAAGAAAAACACAAACTTTCTAGTATTTACGATCGTCATGCGCCGCCTGCCGGCAGGTAGACGAACTTGTTACGTAACAGCTGATCATTCATACACGTTTGAAGAATAGTAGGTACTATTACCAACTCGAAGGAATATAAATGATATATTAAAATTGAAACTTTTTGATATGTGACGTTACAATTGATTTACCGGTTTTTATTGGTGCTATAAGTTATTCCAAATTCATATGCTTCGGCTCGAGAACCATTATAATTTCACGGTGTATACACGATTTATGGGTTTAAATGCTTCCATTTTTATGGCATTTGATATCGTCGTTGCCAAAATAAAACCTCTTATGTGTCACTCATACCAAAAAATTTTTATTGCAGAATCGTGTAGTCTGTTGTCGTACGCACTTTTAGCACAAACTCCTATGTGCATATCATTTGTATTTTAAAAGTTATAAGTAAGTTAGAAAACCTCTCATGTAGCAGTCATGTAATTATGTCTACACAAAACCACATATGTTCATATATTTTACACATAGGAGATTTTTACATTACAAATAGTTAATAGTACAAAATATCTTATGTATACTGTATGTATTTATAAGCGTCAGATGATTTGTATCCAATTTCATTGTCATTTAAGAATTGATAACTGCTAATTAAAGGTGCATAATACTAAATCAAATAAAAAATATGCTAATCATTTCAAATTATGATGTAGAACACATTCATATAAAAAAAAATCAGGGCGATGTTTTATTTGGTTCCTGTAAAAGTGTTGTTTGGCACATGAGAGGTTATATTTTGGCAACGACGATATGAAAAACAAAAAAGAAGAATCTTTTAGGTTCTCTCGAGACAGATTATAATTGGGAATTTTCGTATAAAATGTAAAAATTGAAGTATCCAATTGAAAATATCTGTGTTTTGCAGTAGCGATTTCATAACAGAGCAACCGTCAGTGTGTCATCGAATCAGTATCTTTTTCCGTGACATTTTTCGAACGAAAAAGAAATGCTTTTCCGCATTAGTAAGAAAAGTGGTTGATAAATTAATTATTATTACTTTATCATTATCTCCTACTCATGAAAACCCTTATGATATCAATACACAACTGCTATTCAACTATTATATTTACATACTAGTAAGCATTACTTATCAAGGAGAGATAACGAAAGATTATTAACAAACTTACTATATATCTATCTATTTTGTCCTTGTCTTGTGCAGCTTTCACGCAAAAACTACTCGACGGATTTTGATGAAATTTATTTTGTGATATAGGTAATTAGTCCTTGGTAACATAATGGCTAAAATTTATTAATATATATATAGGGCAAAATAATGGATGACAATTCGGCCCCATAACATTACACGTTACCATGACAACATATTTACTAATAATGACAAGACAATATATCAATAGGTTTTTAGAGAGTACTGTGCTTCAAAAGAAATAAACGGAGTTTTTTTTGTCCATCTGTCTAGATCTTTTTTTTCCCGAACGCTTGAAAGGCAGTTGAAAATAATGGAAATTACTGAGGAAGCTTAATGTTGAAGAAAAAGATATACTCTAAGTAAACCCTGTTAAAATTTCAGCCTTTTATGGACAAAACTTATATTTCCTAAAACCTAGTTGCTGTTGACTCCGAAGCTGTATGTTGTTGCTATGTAAATGCCCAAAATCTCTCGGTACCTAGTTCCGGTTGGTCTAGAATTATGATATTTCGCAACAAGCTAGAGCAGAGCACAAATATAGGAAAAAATCTGAAAACGTAAATATTAATTACATCACTAAAAAAATAATGATAAACTTATACGAGTAGTTAGTTTCATACATAATGTGTAAGCGAGCGCAAATATGAGTTTGTATAGTAATCTATAATAATAATACTCTCAATCTATGTATATAAAAATCAATTGCTGTTCGTTGGCTCGCTAAAACTCGAAAACGACAGAGCCGATTTGGCTAATTTTGGTTTTGAGTGAATTGTGGAAGTTCAGGGAAGGTTTAAAAGGTTCGTATTTACGAAAATAATGCTAGGAATATAGTAAAACAACAATTTCGTTTTCCCATAGAAACTATGCCTACCTGTCAAACATTTGATGATCGTATGTCGTTCAGAAACCAAATAAAGTTTAAAATTGAAAGAATTGAATATAATAAATTACTAAGGGCCGTATTTTTATTTCTTTGTGGATAACTATATTTCAGTTAATAATATCTGTGTGTTTATGAGTTAAATAAATATTTTTAATTTTTCAATCGTCTCTAGACTAAAAAAAGTTATCCTCTCCTAGGCTCTGTTATATCGGCTTGCCTACTGACCCCGTTGCACGGTTTCAACGTTGTAGTAGGGACTTTACAGAGACAGCCGGGCAGTCATCAAGGAGGAGAAGTCCGGCCATTTCACAGAGGTCTGCCTGTCGGTGGAAGGATCCAGTTGCCTGTTAACCCGAGACTCTCCAATTATAACGGCTGAAGTCTGATTGCACTCCCAAGTGTCGAGAGACATGGCTCTAGAGGCCACCCGGGCTCCTAGGTGTCACACGTAAATGCATTCCCCTGCGTCAAAAAAAAGAGTAAATTAACGGGTTGAAAAAAGAGTAAATTAAGAGTAAATAACATCGCAATGCAGTCGACTGAGCTCTATTATCGTCTACGGCCACATTCGATTACATCTCTGTGTGTAGCTGTCGTACTCCTCTTCTTTACTCATCTTGATATAATAAACGAATTACGAGCTAATCAACTTATATATTATACTAGCTGACCCGACAAACGTCGTCTTGTCAGCACTGGAAAATGTGTTGTCATGGTAACGTGTAATGTTATGTGGCCGAGTTGTCAACCCGTTCCTTTACCCTACAATAGTGTATTTCAGGCGTTGAATCAATATTACTAACTTGTGGAACCGACACGCTGATTGCCATTCGGCAACAACTCGTGGAGAAAAAATTTGTACGGCGTGTTTATTCCATACGTCAGTAATTTCAGTTCAATGATTTCCAGTGGAGATACCAACTGCAGCATAATATAAATATATTGATAAATTATAGCCTACGTGTTATTCTGATGTATAATCTATATTATTGTAAAGTTACATTGAAATCCATTCAGCAGTTTTCACGTGACAGAGTAACATACATCCATGCACCCATCCATTCTTAGAAACTTTCGCGTTTACAATATTATTAAGATTTACTATATGACAGTCCACGAAATATTATTATATTGTGGTCGGCAATAGTTGATCTGTTTTATCTGGCCAACATGCATTGCACACAAAAAGAAGGATTAAATACTTAATCTCCTTTGGCAACTGCAATAAATAATTACCTACAATATAATTTCTTATAAAATTTGATTACACATAAAGTGCTTATAATTTTGAGTTCTTCTCTTTTCCTACTCGTCTACTACGATCGTTCTTTTGTGTCTAACCACTCCTGTTATTATATTCATCAAGTAAGTTATGTTAGTTACCATACTCCTCCGAAACGGCTAGACCGATTCTCATGAAATTTTGTAAGCATATCCGGTAGTTCTAGCCAACATCTATTTTTTATTTCGATAATTCCACGGGATCGAAACTTAGGCGGATGAAACCAGGGAGCACAGATAGTATCACATAAAACTAAGCTATAAGCAGGGATATAAGTATACGATATGGCAATGATATTAGTATAGTAGTATTGTTAAGTTAAGTTAATTTATAGTTTGAAAGATTGCATTATTTAAATTATATCGCAATATCGTAGCTCGGTATTTTCCTTTGCATCCATTTGACAAACTAAATAAGAATATGTCACAATACTTTGTTGTAGATTCAATGGTTTTTTTAATATGCTTGAGGTAGCAAGAGTACACTAAAAACATTCGTCTATTTATTAAGACTGAGGAGGAATCTTACTAAATAAAACGAATGTTTGCAAACAACACATAAATTATTTCTTATATATCAATAAAAATATTTCTATAAAATACATATACTAACACGTATCTATCAATTTAAATAAAAGTATATTATCGCTTATATCTAAAAGATAACATTTTTCGTATAAAATTAGGCGAAAATTTAAAACAATTCAGATATTATTTTGTAGTGGAGAGTATTGCCGTGGTGATGAGTTTCATAAATAAGGTGGTTTTAGTGACAGGTGGAGGCTCCGGTATTGGTGCTGCTGCAGCAATAGCTTTCACTAAAGAGGGAGCTAACATTGCTATTATTGATATAAACGAAGACAAACTAAAAGATGTAGCCGCACTGTGCGAGAAAGAAGGCATTGCATATAATATAATAAATCTGTAGAAGGGTCAATTCTGTACATTGAAAATATTAAAAAAATAAATAGCAGGGGGTGTTACTGGATCGATACCAAACCCAAATATGCGAAAAAAATTTTTGTCTGTCTGTCTGTCTGTCTGTATGTTCAGGCATCACGTGAAAACTAACGGTTCGATTTCGATGAAACTTGGTATAATTATACCTTATTATCCTGGGCATAAAATGGGATACTTTTTATCCTGGAAAAATACGTAGAAAAAAAATAAATCCATCCACGCGAAGACCGATAACCGCGCGGACGGAGTCGCGGGCGGAAGCTAGTAGTACTTAAATTTATTGTTATTATAAAACACGTATTATTTTTCCGTAAAACTTTGAGCGCTAAGTAAACCATGTTCATTTCGGTTGCAATTCATTATATTGTTTCTATTTGTTAAAATCTTTGTTTGGCTCATTGCTTTGTATACTAACATGTTATGAGCTGTAGGTTTTTCTTTCAATAAATAAATAAATAAATTAGTTTAGTAGTTTTGTATAGTAGTATTTATAATTTGAAAGACTGAAATATTTAAATTATAATCATTAAATCGCAATATCGTAGCTCTGTATTTTCCATAGCACTCATTTAAAAAACTAAATAACAATTTGTAACAATACTTTGTTGTGGATTCAATGGTTTTTTGGAATATGCTTGAGGTAGCAAGAGTACACTAAAAACATTCGTCCTAATTTGTTAGAGTGAGGAGAAATCTTACTAAATAAGATGAATGTTTGCAAGCAACACAGAAATTAAGTACTTCATAATATATAGCAATAAAAATATTTTTATAAAATGCACCACGTATCTATCAATTTAAGTATAACTGTGTTATCTTTTATATCTTTATATCTAAAAGATAATATTTTTCGTATCAAATTGAACGAAAATTTAAAACATGCTGCATTCTGATATATTATTTTGTAGTGGAGAGTTTTGTCGTGGTGATGAGTTTCTTGAATAAGGTGGTTTTAGTGACAGGTGGCGGCTCCGGTATTGGTGCTGCTGCAGCAATAGCTTTCACTAAAGAGGGAGCTGACGTTGCTATTATTGATATAAACGAAGAAAAACTAAAAGATGTAGCCGAACGGTGCGAGAAAGAAAGCAAAAAGCCATTGATTATTAAGGCAGATATCAATAAAGATGAAGAAGCGAAAGGGGCGGTTTCGAAGACCATTGAACAATTTGGCAACCTGGACATTTTAGTCAACTGTGCAGGTATTTTTCGAAATGGTGCAATATTGGATGGAAGTGTTATGTCGACGTATGATGAAGTTATGAACACAAATCTCAGAAGTCTTGTTCACTTAACAAGTTTGTCAGCGCCCTATCTAGTTAAAAGTAAAGGTAACATCATTAACATATCGAGTGTGGGCGGGTCTATGACCAACCGTCCGCCGATGTACCATGCATATTCCATATCCAAGGCGGGTGTAATTCATTTTACGAGAGTAGCAGCAACTGAATTGGCTTCAGTTGGTGTAAGGGTTAATACGATAAGTCCCGGACCTGTAGATACGGATATTGTAGTTAATGCAGGTTTACCTAAAGATATGATGAGGCAGATGGCTGTTGATACGGCATTGGGAAGGATATCGGAACCGTCAGAAATTGCTGACCTAATTTTATTTTTAGCGAGTGACAAGGCAAGAGCAATAACGGGTTCGGAATATGTGTCTGATAACGGCATGTTATTAGTTCGCTAATATGTGGAAAAAAGTGCTGAAATAAAATGTTGGAAATATTTCGTTTTCTTGTGTTTTGAGTACTTACTAATATTTTTAACTGATTTTGCGTAGAATTGCAAAATAACCTACTTATACCTGTTTGGCCTATGTGTAAAACAAAAAGCGTGTATAATGATATTATTGCGTACCACAAGCGGCAAATATGAACTTTGTAAGTTTGTACATACCTGCATCTCGAATGAGCGCGGCGGTGCCAGCGTCCACGACCTTTCTATTTCAAATAATTGAATACTGTTGTATAGGAAAGTCTATTATATTGTAACTTACAGAAATAAATAATCTAATAAAAGTGTTTTAAGCACGCCAAAGAATGAATGGAAAATTTTAATCTGTTGTTTCTATTAAAATTAATTATCTTATTAATATTATAAATGTGAAAGTTTGTCTGTTTGTTTGTTACTTCTTCACGTAAAAACTGCTGAACCGATTTTCATGAAAATCGGTTCTTCTTGGAATTTGGATTAACACTTATTTTGCAATTTGGATTAAAACTTGGATTAACACATATGAGTTTTTATTCTGAAAAAATGTTCCTGTGGGATGCTATGGGATGATGACATTAATGTATTTGTTACTCCTTCACGCCAAAACTACTTATCAGATGTTCATGAAATTTGACATATGGTTACAAGGCATGTATTAACATATGGGATATTTTTATCCCGAAAAAAATGTTCCTGTGGGATGCTATGGGATGTTGACATTAATTTATTTGTTACTCCTTCACGTTACAACTACTAATCAGATTTTCATGAAATTGGGCATATGGTTAGAAGGGAACCTGTATTGACATACCTAAAGGATAGTTTTTATCCCGAAAAATTTACCTGTGGGATGACAAGGGATGGTTTTGTGTCTTTTACATTCGGCTGCGACATAATGTGGTACATGTAAAAATAAATGCATAAATATGGTCATGTATGTACGTCGAGAAGTGGGCCCACATAAATAGTGGGTCCCGAACTGAGCGTTGGAGGAAACGCTGACAGGATAATTTCGAGGCCTTCGAAAAAAGCTGATGGGAGAAGGCATAAGACCGGGATGGTTGGCGATGTTTGGGGGAGGTCTTTGCCCAGCTGTGGGACAACATAGGTTGAAAAAAAACGTGCTAGTAAGTATTAATTATCGAGTAAAGATAACGGGAAATTATAAAATATATCTTACATAATAAAATAACATATGAATGGGTTTTTAGGGTTCTGTATTAAAAAAAAAATAAACGGAGCTTTGTTGTCCAAGATGTCTGTCCGTTTGCACGTGTGTCTAGATAATAAAGCGACACAGAAATCACTTTCCAGTCTAGTCTGTGGTAATTATGCCTGACGGTCAATCGGTCTAGTCGACAGCGTATATAGATACACTAAAACAAGAAACATTTGCTTGTGTGATTCAACTTAACTCTTGCGGATATATCCATGTAATTATATCTCCCGTATAAAGGGAACCATCGGTGTGCGAGTCAGATTCCCACTTGGTCGGCTTTTTATTAGAGTTCAATTGTTGTAGCTAAATGTCATTAAAATTCACAGTAAAATATCAATATAGGTACAAGTAACTTTAAAAACTTTTACAGGATGAGTGAATGAAAAATAGACAATACACAGCATCTGAGTGCACAGTTGGTAAACGGGGTCCGCAGCCATTTACCAAAAGTCTCCGTTTATTTTATCAGCTCATAGAATGTATATTATTATTACAACAACAACAAATCTCAAGGCTACCTAACAATGTAAGCAGAGACAACAGATTATTAAAATGTTTTTGAAGTACTTTTGTGTGATGTTAATATTTAAGAATTACGTTTAATAAACATACTTTATCACGCATTACCACCCAAGAATTGAAGATTTCTATTCTTTGGAATATGTGAATTGTTAGTAAGTTGGACACGTCTGATCGTCTTACCCGGTGCAAATTACGAGGTACTCAGTATCACCATGAGCTATTTAGAACACAGCAGTTTGGATAATAAGTAGCAATGAAAATATATGTGTCGGATACGTTATCGGTTATATAATACCTATATCTAAAAGATAACATTTTTCGTATCAAACTGTATGAAAATGTAAAACAAGCATTAAGAAATATTACTTTGTAGTGAAGAGTATTGTTGTAGTGATGAGTTTCTTAAACAAGGTGGTTTTAGTGGCAGGTGGCAGCTCCGGTATTGGTGCTGCCGCAGCCCTTTCTTTTGCTAAAGAGGGAGCTAACGTCGCTATTATTGGAAGAAAAAAAGAAAAATTAAAAGATGTAGCTGAATTGTGCGAGAAAAATGGCAAAAAGCCATTGATTATTAATGCAGATATCAGTAAAGATGAAGAAGCGAAAGGGGCGGTATCAAAGGCCATTGAAAAGTTTGGCAACCTGGACATTCTACTCAACAATGCAGGTATTGGTCGATATGGTGCAATATTGGATGGAAGTATTATGTCGACGTACGATGAAGTTATGAACACAAATCTCAGAAGTCTTGTTCACTTAACAAGTTTGTCAGCTCCATATCTAGTTAAAACCAAAGGTAACATCATTAACATATCGAGTGTGGGCAGTCATATGACCAGTCGTCACCCTGTGCATGCATATTTCATTTCAAAGGCGGGATTAAATCATTTTACGAGAATGGCGGCGACCGAATTGGCTTCAGTTGGTGTAAGAGTTAATACGATAAGTCCTGGACCTGTGGATACGGATATTTTAGTTAATGCAGGATTGCCCAAAAGTGCAACTAAGCAGATGGCTGCTCAAACTGCATTGGGAAGAATATCAGAACCGTCAGAAATTGCAGATCTAATTTTGTTTTTAGCGAGTGATAAGGCAAGAGCGATAACTGGTTCGGAATTTGTGTCTGATAACGGCACGTTACTAGTTCGCTAATATGTGAAGATATTATGCTTAAATAAAAAGTTGAAAAATATTTGGTTTTGTTGTATTTATGAGATAGTGGACTAACTGTTAAGCATTACCTACTTGTAGTAACCATCAAATACAAGGATTTTAAATTGCGTAAAAATATCTTCTACAGATGGCGCTCTCGGGTGCTGAGGTACTAGAGCTACATAATAAGCTCGCGTACTAATGCAGCATCGGTGCTACAATTCGCGCGTAAAGCGCGCGAGTTGTTCGATCCAAATAATCGTATAAATAATAACTCAATATATGTAGCAAATGCTACACCAATTACAGTCACAGCACGCACGAGACTTTTAGACGCGGTGACCAGCTACTTTGCGGCTCTGCAACCGGTCGCAGGATTTAGCGACTCTCTGCGACCTGATGCACGACAGTTGCGGTTGCATTTAGACGTTATTTGCCGCGTCTGGTGTCTTGAATGCAGCGACTAGACGCGCTCCCCCGCTTCTAGTCGCTGCATTGAGCATCTAAAAAGCATCTAAGACGCAGGTCTCCGGGTCTAAAAGTATCGTGTGTGCTGTCGCCCCTAGGTATACCTATTGATCCTTTAACATATACTAGTAGATTTTCGTGTACTTCTTTCATAGAAGAAGAGATATATATTATGTTTTCTAACGTGGCGACACAAAAAGACGTTGACGTATGACGTATCATAAGTTGTGACGCACGGTAAACAGTAGATAGGATAAAGTTATTCTATGTATATTCGTTCTTCGTTCCTATTCTATTCTATTCTAGTTTGGACAAGTTAATAAATTAATAGCAACGAAAACATATGTTTAAAATTATATCTATATCAATAAATTTATTGATAAATTGAAGCAAAACTTCGATATCTATAATATTATTTATCTAAAAGATAATGTTTTTCATATCAAATTAAATGAAATTTTAATCATTCATTCAGATTGATTATTTGCCAGTGGAAAGTATAACCGTCGTAATGAGTTTCGCTAAAAAAGTGGTGTTAGTAGTAGGTGCCAGTTCCGGCATTGGTGCTGCTGCAGCAATTGCTTTTACTAAAGAGGGAGCTGACGTTGCTATTATTGGAAGAAATGAAGAAAAATTAACAGATGTAGCCGAACAGTGCGAGAAAAAAGGCAAAAGGCCATTGATTATTAAGGCGGATATCAGTAAAGATGAAGAAGCGAAAGCGGCAATTTCAAAGACGATTGAAAAATTTGGTAGCCTGGACATTCTAATCAACAATGCAGGTATTGTTCGTTATGGTGCAATATTGGATGGAACTATTATGTCGACGTTCGATGAAGTTATGAACACAAATCTCAGAAGTCTTGTTCACTTAACAAGTTTGTCAGCGCCCTATCTAATTAAAAGTAAAGGTAATATCATTAACATATCGAGTGTGGGCGGGTCTACGACCAGCAGTTTACCAATGCATGCATATGCCATATCAAAGGCGGGGTTAAATCATTTTACGAGAGTGGCTGCGACCGAACTGGCTTCAGTTGGTGTAAGAGTTAATACGATAAGTCCCGGACCTGTGAAAACGGATATTATAGTTAATTCAGAAATACCTGAAGATAAACTTAGGCAGATCCCTCTTAAAGTTGCATTAGGAAGGATATCAGAACCTACAGAAATTGCAGACCTAATTTTATTCTTAGCAAGTGATAAGGCAAGAGCAATAACGGGTTCGGAATATGTGTCTGATAACGGCATGTTATTAGTTCGCTAATATGTATGGAAATTATGCTGAAATAAAATGTGGGAAAATATTTAGTTTTTTTTGTGGTTATGATAATATAGTAGACTAAATGTTAAGGTGTGTTTGTAGTCACCATAAACTGCAAGGATTGTAAATTGCGTAAGGACATATTTTACTTTAATACAGAACAATTTTGATATAAAACTTTTACCATTTGCTCTATTCAAAATTTGTGAAAATTCGCAAGGCATGCTAATGTATGTATACTATTTTCAAGGAGGAGGACAAGGAAGAGGACATAGGTAATCATTTTATTTAATCTTTTGATACCCTAATCTCTCAAATACTACAAGACGACAAACGTTTCAATAATAAAAGAAATGGTGAAAATGATGGGTAGAATTTGCAAAAAATATCAATTTAATTTTTTTTCTTTTTTTTTTCATTTCATTCAAAAAATTGCATATTATTAGAATAATTAACGAATGTAGTAAATTTATCCAAATACCTATAATGATTCCTATTATCAAAGACCCGAAACATGTCGGAGACAGAATCATAGAAATTTTAAAGATTGAGATTGTCCAAATCTTTTTAGGTAACCAGCCGTTTGCATGTTACATTTTTTATAGTATAGGGAGGCAAACGAGCAGCATACCATCCCGTTTACAATTCAGCAATGACGCTACATCATACTAAATAATGACATTAATTTCACAGTTGGCGTGTCCGATACCAATTATCATCGAGCTGACCCCTACCCTCTTCGTTGAGCCTCTATAGTACAGTCAATCTGTAATAAAAAAAAATGAAATGGGGAACAAATTACACGAGCAAATTTGACTTGATATATCGTTAGAGGGGCATGTAAATAGCAGAATGGGAGATTGGCGAAGTCTCATCTGTTGTTGAATTTGAGAAAATCCAAAAAAAAAAATTTGAATTGCCTTTTCTTCGAATCTATGAGTTTTAGGGAAAAGTTTATTAGAAAAAAATGTAGAGGACATTGTGAACTACATTTTTTGTCATTGAAGTGACTTCATAAGACTTGAAATACAAAAGGTAGGTGGCGCTGATGCGTCTTACGTCATTACAAATATACATAGAAACTTTCCCTCTTTATAAGTATAGAGGTATAGATTAGGACTTAGATAAAATATGTGAACGGTTATCATTATATAATTATGATAATTACATTTGAAAGTCAAGGCGACAAGGACCATGGACGAAACATAGAGGCAGCAATTTCGCGGCCCTAGTGATCATTTTAGGAATCTAGTGCTAGCAAAACATTAAAAGACAATGACAATGACATAGTGCCACAGAATAATCTGATCCGTTGGCCAAAACTGAAACTAAAGTCGTCATTTTGAAATGATAACCTGTTGTCAGTTTTATTGGTGGATACGACGCATATAACACATTTACCCTAAGGCCGAAATGGATGGGAGAAATATTTATTATTTTAAAAGTTTTATCTTTTATGCAAGAAGAGAAACGTCTTCAAACGCCATTAATTCCGTTTGTAAAATTCTTGATTGTTTATAAATTTGATTTTTTACATGATCATAATTATAAATTTAAAATATAATAACTTCACACTTTTATTTGTAATTTATTATTTCTGATTAACCATTAAAATAATATTAACATATCATGATTTTAGTGTTGTGATGGCAAAGTTTAAAATTAGTCCCTGAATCACACATTATTTTTACTCCAAAAATCGAAATTTTTAGTTTATAGGCATCACTTCATTAGACTAGAGAGCTGCTGTCACCTGCTGTCGCCGGGTCAGATAAGTTTGTCATTTGTGGCACTATAAAATTTTTTAAAAAAGAAACGAAAATTTGCGAGCATTCGGTTAACATTTCAGCCACTAGTTAGCGTGGCAGTCTAGAAGCATGATCCCTATATATAGTGCCACTAACTTATCTGGCCCGGTGACAGCAGCTGACATGTCTGTGGGCGTTGATGTTCACTTTACATCAGGTGACCTAACTGCTCGTTTGCCTCCTATGCTATAAAAAAGTGTATTATATGTATGTATACTTAGGCCGCCTTCACATTAGGTCGCGAGCAGCGCGGCAGCAGCAGTGCGACAGTCGCGCTGTTCACAGGCGGCAAACTTCCATACTAAAAAAGAGCAGCGCGACAGCCGCGCGACATGTGATTGCCATAGCGGACAGCAGCGCGGCAGCCGCGTGCGGTCAGTCGGCTGCGAGCCAGTGTTACCAGCTGTCCTGTACATATAACCACCTTACTTTAGATATTTCTTTATTCTTTTTATTTTATATACCCAATGTCACATTCTTACTATTGTCATTCATGTATCATTTTTAAGTTAAATAAAACCAATAATAAACCAATAATAAATCTACAGACTTACCTAGGTGTTATAACGAGTCTTTCTTCTGCGGAAATGCTTTTGCGAAATCGAGTATCACGGCGTTGAATAACACTCTCAAGAAGACGTAATAATTCGCCAAAAGACTTTTTTGACATTCGAA
>LUGF01040396.1:137307-161543 GCA_001625245.1 Calycopis cecrops | reverse complement strand
CAGATGAGACTTCGCCAATCTACCATTCTGCTATTTACATGCCCCTCTTACGATGTATCAAGTCAAATTTGCTCGTGTAATTTGTTCCTGATTTAATTACCGATTAACTGTACTATCTATTCACGAAAAAATATTGGTACCCTTAGTAAAGATTTTATCCGCGTAAAACTGCAGAGCACAGTTAGTAATGAAATATAGCCGTGTTACTTTTGAACAGTTTAACTTTATGGTAACGAAAAAAAGATTAATATTTCTGAAGATTACCCTTTACAAATAGACATAGAAACTTTCCCTCTTTATAAGTATAGACGTATAGATTAGGACTTAGATAAAATATGTGAACGGCTATCATTATATAATTATGATAATTACATTTGAAAGTCAAGGCGACAAGGACCGTGGACGAAACATAGAGGCAGCAATTTCGCGGCCCTAGTGATCATTTTAGGAATCTAGTGCTAACAAAACATTAAAAGACTATGACAATGACATAGTGCCACAGAATAATCTGATCCGTTGGCCAAAACTGAAACTAAAGCCGTCATTTTGAAATGATAACCTGTTGTCAGTTTTATTGGTGGATACGACGCACATAACACATATACCCTAAGGCCTAAATGGATGGGAGAAATATTATTTTAAAAGTTTTATCTTTTATGCAAGAAGATTAATTCCGTTTGTAAAATTCTTGATTGTTTGTAAATTTGATTTTTTACATGATCATAATTATAAATTTAAAATATAATAACTTCACACTTTTATTTGTAATTTATTATTTCTGATTAACCATTAAAATAATAATAACATATCATGATTTTAGTGTTGTGATGGCAAAGTTTAAAATTAGTCCCTGAATCACACATTATTTTTACTCCAAAAATCGGAATTTTTAGTTTATAGGCATCACTTCATTAGACTAGAGAGCTGCTGTCATCAGCTGTCGCCGGGTCAGATAAGTTTGTCATTTGTGGCACTATAAAATTTTTTAAAAAACAAACGAAAATTTGCGAGCATTCGGTTAACATTTCAGCCACTAGTTAGCGTGGCAGTCTAGAAGCATGATCCCTATATATAGTGCCACTAACTTATCTGGCCCGGTGACAGCAGCTGACATGTCTGTGGGCGTTGGTGTTCACTTTACATCAGATGACCTAACTGCTCGTTTGCCTCCTATGCTATAAAAAAAGTGTATTATATGTATGTATACTTAGTCTGAACATAAATACTGTTAGAATCATTGAGTTATTATTACTACGTAATAACACAATGGTTAGAATTGAAAATAAAACAAATGTTACATTTGAATTTGGAATCTGTCATTTTTATACGATTGTTTTGTGTCATCTCATTTTGGGGCCAATACATTGTACGATATTAAAATGGAGTGGGGTGATAAAAAAACAGAATCGCTGTGATTGCATTACACAAAGTAGGAATGGAACCAAATGCAATTTTTAAACTTTCCATACACTTGGTATTTATTGCATAAGGGGGCAAACGAGCAATCGGAGCCTTTTGATGACTACCGACGCCCATGGACATTCGCATGATTGTTATCCTCCTCCTCATCCTTAGTCCTCCTATCATCCCCCCTCCCTAATGGGCCACCGGCTACTCACAAACCGCACGAAACGCGACAGCGACGCTTTTTACTTTAAGCCAGTATCAGGTGAGCGAGAGGTACTACCCCGGTTGCGCCGGCACAATTCCGCTGCATAGGAGGAGGTAGTGCCTCCTCCTATGCAGCATGGCACTACCTCTTCCTAAAACTTGGTATTAGTCTAATGTTTATGTACCGGGCTATTAATATAGGTACCTACAATGAAACTTCCTCTGTTTGTGACAGAGATCTGGCCATTCACGTAGTATTTGTATTAAAAAGGTTGTCAAAGCAGTAAGGGAAAGATTTCTAAGAAATCCTGTCCGAAAGCAAAGGATTTTATCTCAGGAAATAAGGATAGCACCTAGAACCATGTCGCGTATTTTAAGAGATGAGGCACTGGTCATTTCTTAACTGGTAAGTGAAAGATGATTAGGAGGTCACAGAAAAAATTTGTTTACGGAAGAGAACATTTTTACAATTGAGCAACATTTAAACAAACAAAATGACCGTATTTATGCTCAAAGCTCTAAGGAAACTTCCGAATTAGTCGACAGAGTGTACTTCAGTAATGGTTTGGTGGGGTGTTAGCTATGAGATAGCAGTCACTCCGACTGAGCCATATTTTTCATGGGATCAAAACATCGGCACAAGTGTATCAAGATACCATTCTTGAAAAACTTAATAACACCATGTTCAACAACCAATTATGGTCCTTCCAGCAAGTATTCCTTCCTTCCTATAAATATCAGCGTATCACTAGTAAGAGGTAGTGCCACACTGCATGCTTGCATGCAGCCGAATTGGGCCGGCACGACCGGGGAGGTACCTCTCGCTTACACGAGACCGGCGTGAAGTGACAGCTGTGCTGTCGCGTTTCGTGCGGTGTGTAAGTAGCCGGTGGCCCATGGAGGTGGGAGGAGAAAGGGGGGCAGCGCATATGTATATTCTCTATGCAGATGTCTATGGGCGTCGGTAGTCATGAAAATGGCTACAACTGCTCGTTTGCCCCCCTATACCATAAAAAAAAAAATCACATTTTTTATAGATTATAAAAAGTAAAGGTTCATTTAAATATATAAATGACGTGGGACGTGGACGTGGTCGTGATTGAGAGAAATGAAAGAAGTTAAATAAGGTATCGGATCAGTGCGAGAAAGTTGGCAAAAAATCGTGATTGTTATGGCTGATATCACTAAGGACCAAGAAGTGAATATGGCGATTGCCAAAGCTATTGAACAGTTTGGAAACCTTGATATTCTAATCAATAATGCTGGTATTACCGTATTGGGATCTTAGATGGAACAATTATGTCAATATACGATGAGGTCTTGTGTTCATGTATCAAATATCAGAAGTCTTGTTCACTTGACAAGTTTATCAGCGCCTATAATTATAGCAAGTGTCGCTGGTTCTATGTACGGTCCCCTTGTTCCGATGCCTGCATATGGTATATCAGAGGCGGGTTTAATTCATTTTACAATATGTCGGTTTTTAGACACAGATCAAAAAAAAGCTTGCTTGCGTTGTATTTATTTTTTTGCGCATGTTTAATATCGTTACATTTGTATTTAATAGTTTTACGGCCTCTATGAATTTTTAATATCCACCATCTTATCTAACTTTTCATTTTCTTTGTTTATATTTGAACATGCAATTTTGAAAACGTCAAATCTTGTATATTTTGAGAAATACGTTTATTAAATTTAATGTGTTATTTTTTTTTGAAAAAGACATATTTCTGACATTGATTCCAATGTCAAGGTCGAATATAACTTTGAAAACGTCACAACTCCCTACACAATTCCTAGATATGTGGCATTTTCGTAATTATCGCTTTAATATGGATGGTTAATTTTCAAAGTACCGTCATCACCGATAAATATATTATCATAAATGTATTAGAGCGAATTGAACACTATTTATCTTTCACTGTCCTCAAATTATATACTGTAAAGCTTTATACTGTAAATTACGATAGGGTCATTTCATAAATTTAAAATATCTAGTTACTTATATTTATTAATGGGAATATCGAAATGCTTTTGTAGTTATTAGTTGCTAACATACCCTTTCATGTAATGAAAAAAAATATTTGTTTAAATATTACAGTTTTTAATAAAATAATTAGTTCGTCGTCGTTCGTCGTATCGTCGTTTCCTGAAAAGTTTGATAATTGGAACATAATAATATGCCCTTTCTCTTCGCACATTAATTTTTATTTTAAATAAAAATATGTTAAGCCGAACGAAAGAGCCGAAACAATTTCGACGTCCGCGTCTGCCGTAGTTATATATCCGGAACTTGTCCAGAACACACTAACGCACTCGCCAACGTGAAAAGGCGTTCAAGCGTTTGTAAAGGCTTGGAACTTGTGAACGTTTGCCAAGTCTAGGCAAGTGTGTAAACGTAGCATATGAACCTAATAGATTTTTATTCTAGTATCTAGTAGCTTATGTAGCTACAACAAAATATGCGACATCCATAGTGAGTAGTGACACTTAAGCATATCTCTATATATAGTTGTTGAGATAAGTAATAAATTCGAATGTCACGGTGATTTTGAGTCTGCGAAGTATTCGTATCAATTTTGGTGGTATAAGTATTGGTACTTATAAGGCACCTACTTGTACACATGTGATATGGATCATTTAACATAAATATAATCAACATCAGCCAATAGCCTGCTGTTTTGATTAAAAGAATTGTACGGTTCACGTACATTACTTATTGAACTCCATACAACTTTACGCCAACTCATCAAATTTATTGTCAATCTTTCCTTATTAACGTAACAAATCAGTTCCCAACTAACCATCATACACCATAAGCGCGATACTCATTTAGCTATATAATCTAATAATGAAAATAATGTCGTCCTTGCCGATTTCGGTTACACCGGCCGTATTTATAGAGACGAGCCATTTGCGCAGAACATATTATAGTGCACAAGTACACTCTATATTCTCTTATTCTCATATTCCGATAGGACGGCAGTCCGACACGACCGGAGAAAAATAAGTCGCAGGACCGACGGCTTCACATGCTCTTCGAGGCACGGGAGTGTAACACCGCCTACTTCCTGACTCCGGACTATTAGAAATTGAAAAATCCCAATAACAATATTTGCTCCGACCCGGGATTCGAACCCAGGATCTCACGTCTGTGGTTGAACATGCTTACGTCTGAACCACGAGGCAGTCAAGTCAGTCCTTAAGTGTCTTAATTGTTATCTTATATCTATATCGGATTGATAATAGTGCTTGTATCTCTCTTATAAAAGTAAAGGAAAACTATATAGGAATCATTCACATCTTTCATAGTGCAAACATGAGCTTCTTGAACAAGGTAGTTTTAGTAGCAGGCGCCAGCTCCGGTATTGGTGCTGCTGCAGCAATTGCTTTCACTAAAGAGGGAGCTAACGTCGCTATCATAGGAAGAAATGTGGAAAAAATGAAGAATGTGTCAAAACAGTGCGAAAAAATTGGCAAGAAGCCTCTGGTAATTAAGGCTGACATCAGTAAAGATGAAGAAGCAAAAATGGCGGTTGCAAAAACGATCGAAAAGTTTGGGAACCTGGACATTTTAATCAACAATGCTGGTATTCTTCGGTTCGGTTCTATTTTAGATGGATCAATCATGTCCACGTACGATGAAGTGATGAACACAAATCTCAGAAGTCTTGTTCACTTGACAAGTTTATCAGCGCCATATTTAGTTAAAACGAAAGGTAATATCATTAACATATCAAGTGTAGCTGCTACCTTGACCGGTAATGAGGGTCTACATTCATATTGTATATCAAAGGCAGGATTAAATCATTTCACAAGAGTGGCGGCGACTGAACTGGCATCTGCTGGCATAAGAGTCAATACTATAAGTCCTGGACCTGTGAAAACAGACATAGCTATCAATGCTGGGTTTGGCGACTCTCTATTCCAGGACATGGATACAAAAACTGCACTACATCGAATTTCGGAGTCTGAAGAAATAGCGGACTTGATTTTGTTTTTAGCTAGTGATAAAGCACGAGCTATAACTGGCTCAGAATTGGTGTCTGACAATGGCGTTTTGTTGGTTCGCTAAATTCACATGATATATTTAATAACTTTGTTATTTATAAATTTCTAATGCATGTGTCTTTTGTTTTTTACGTTTTTGTATGAATCTAAAGTGTGATAGACATAATATGCCCTTTGTTAGAATGGTATATATAATTCACGAATGGGCTATGGGTTAGTCTTTACATATGTTCCAGTGGCATATATGTGTAAGCCTGTCAATTTGTACCGAGGTACAGAGTATGATAATCGATAGAACATGTAAAAACAAGCTAGTTACCAATATTATAAATGCAAATTGGTTTTGCTTTACGAAAAAATTACTGGACTGATTTGATAATTTGGCACTAATAGACTTATAACTAAGTACCTGTATATTCCCCTAAAGATGCTGCTACCTTGTCGTGGTGAGGGGCTTGCGTGGCTCTGTGATCCTCATGGCTATGCCAAACATAGCTACCCGTACCGGATAGGCTTGGGATGTAGATGACGTGCTTTTTTGGAGTACTGGGACTGGTAGTCAGGATGGGAACCTGACCCCATTGTTCGGTTCCACGCCTGGAGAGAGACTCCTTAGAGACAGCCAGACAGTACCCAAGGTGGAGAATCGCTGGAGGAATCTTGTTGCTTGTAAATCCGATATCCTCCAATTATAGCGGCTGAAGGCACCCGTAGGGGTTTAGTTGGTATTACACTAAATATCGAGCCCGACATAGATCTCGGTTCCACCCGGGTTTTTAGGTGTTGTGTTCCCCTGCGTTACCTGTAAAAAGTACCTGTATAGTATATAATTCTGTATATATAATGACACTTTTATCTCAAAAAAATATTTCTATGAATTCTTAAGACTATTTACACACGGATGAAAACATATGTGGCACGGCTAATAATTTATCTTGATTCTCAAAAAAATTGGAAAATATTGCACAATTATAATTTACGAACAGAAATTGTTACGTCTCAACGATAACAATTTTGCTAACGCAACGATTACACTCAAAAAAGGTTATCGAAGATGTAGTAGTCTGATATTCAAGCAAACAACAGGTTCACTAACTCCTACCCGTGACTCGGTAACGTAAAACTTAGGTGATACATTAAAACTAGTCGGGCGGTGATGATGATGATATAAAATAAAAAATGTTAATGTTAAATATTATTTAAAATATAATATAAATTATTTAAAACACACCTTTTTTAAGTTCTATCTATCTATATATTTTCTCAGTACAACGACAGGACGCCTCTCAATCTATAATTATCTCTAGTCTTATCGCATTTTATCTGCAATAACTTGTATAATATATGATAACGTTGTTACATCTTACTTTCTAGTGGAAATTATCATTCGCAAAGATGAGCTTCTTAAACAAGGTAGTTTTAGTAGCAGGCGCCAGCTCCGGTATTGGTGCGGCTGCGGCCATTTCTTTCACTAAAGAAGGCGCTGACGTTGCTATCATCGGAAGAAATGAAGAAAAACTGAAAAATGTGTCAGAACAGTGCGAAAAACTTGGCAAAAAGCCACTGGTCATTAAAGCTGATATCAGTAAAGACGAGGAAGCTAAAAAAGCAGTTCTAAAAGTCATTGAAAAGTTTGGCAACCTGGACATTTTAATCAACAATGCAGGAATTATTCGGAAGGGTTCAATATTAGATGGATCAATCATGTCAACGTACGATGAAATAATGAACACAAATCTCAGAAGTCTTGTTCATCTTACAAGTCTGTCAGCACCCTATCTAATTAAAAGTAAGGGCAACATAATTAACATATCAAGTGTTGCTGGTTCTATGACTAGACCTGCACTTATTTATGCTGTTTCCAAGGCGGGATTAAATCATTTTACAAGAGTCGTTGCTGCTGAGCTGGCAGCTGTTGGTGTGAGAGTCAATACTATAAGTCCAGGCCCTGTGAAAACAGATATATTCGATAACGCAGGATTTCCACCAACTTCAGTGAAGGCCACGCTAGATATGACCGCTTTAAGACGATGGTCAGAACCTCAAGAAATAGCAGATTTGATTTTGTTTGTAGCGAGTGATAAGGCAAGAGCAATTACTGGATCGGAATATGTGTCTGATAATGGAATGTTATTAGTTCGCTAATATGTTAAGGTTGTAACAAATAAATGATTGGAAATATTGTGTTCTCAATTTGTCTTAGGGCAGTGTCTTTTTGAGCGTTTATATATATACATTTTGATACACATTGTGTGTGTTATATGCTAATACTAGCTTCTGCCCGCAGCTTCGCCTGCGTGGATTTTGGACTTTAAAAATGAATTTCTCAATCCTTCTTAATGAAAGATTTACAGCTCCTCCCTCGTAGGTGATAGTGTGATGATATGTAGCCAAGATGTTGACACGACTTGTTAGTAATATTCACCGCAAATTTGAAGTATCCATGCAATTTTTTTTTGGTTTAGCGCGAACATACATACACACAAACAGACAAAAAAAAGTGTCCTATAAGCTTAGTCAGCTAATACCTTATCTATATAAAAAAAACGGTTTAAAGGTTTCGGCGTGATTGACGGACAAACATCCAAACATCCAAACACAAAAACAAGAAAAAGAAAGAAACTTTCACATTTATAATATTAGTGTGATTAATCTGTAATTAGGCCGTGCTGCGTACAAAATTTAGATTCTTTATATCTTACAGCTATAACATTTTGAAACGTAGTTCGCCAGATCAGCTAGTAGACATACAAGTATCTTTTTTCTGGTGCAAGGCAACGACCAAATCGCAAATACGACTGCTAATATTATTGGCATGAGTTTGGCACGCGAATAAAGGAAACCTGGATAAATCCATGATCTCAATTAGAAGTCCCGGGAGATGATCCTAATGTCATTCTTTTATGGGGAAAAGTTTTATTGATTAAACACACACTAAACTCAGAAACACAATATATGCACTACACAGAGTGAAAAGGAGATTAGTTCAGGAGAATTCTTTTTTCACTTTGGTGCCAGGTTCCTCAAAGTAAACTATTCATTTCCTTTATTGATCATATTCCTGAGCTTAGTGTGAGCTATACCTTGTAACATAGCAACAAAAACAACTCACAACAACTTTGCCCGAAAGAAAGCAAGGGATCACTAATAGGGATCAAAAGAGAAATAAATGTCATTTCACAGGGACATTTTAACGTGTTAAGGAGTATCCTAAAATACACTTTTTGTGCTCTAAATATCTATTTATGCATTCATTATTACATATAAAAACATTTTCAAATCACAGATACCACTTACTCTAAAGAAAATAGTAATGGATACGGCTATTTTGCCATGCTTGACTTATGACTGTCAAACCTGGACATTTGACACCAAAACAAAAATAAAAATCATGACCACTCAAAGGCGAATGGAGAGAAGTACCTTAGGCTTAAAGCTCAGAGATAAGGTAAGAAACGAGGAAATCCGGAAGAAAACAAAAGTTACAGACGCTCTAACCTTTTCACTACAAAGGAAATGGAAATGGGCCGGTCACCTAGCTATAAAGATAATAGATGGACCCACAGAGTGGTGGAGTGGTCAGGCCCAGGTGGAACAAGATCCAGAGGGCGCCCGTACGCCCGATGGGCAGACGAATTAAGAAATATAGCAGGACATGACTGGTTAAGCATTGCCAAAGACCGAAGCACGTGGCATTCCTTGGAGGAGGCTTTTACCCAATGGGGGTCCATACAAAAATTAAAATAATATTCTATATCCAATAATAATCATCTGAATAATAACAATTTGTTAATGTAAATATTTATTAACAATTATAATTCTATTTCTATATCAAATTTAATGCTTAAACAATCCAATTTCTAATAATGTAATTTTTTTATAATAATGTAATTTGATATATTATCTTAGATAATTATGTATTATGTATTAAGTGTTATTGTAGTAATGTAATATTTTTGCATGGAATGAAATAAAGCTTTATTTAATTTAATTTTTAATTTAATGCATTCATTATTACATGTACCAAATTTTGGTCGCAGCATGTAAAAGACGTAAAATTATCCCACAGCATCCCACAGGCATTTTTTTCGGAATAAAAACCATCCTATATGTTAATACAGGTTCCCTCCTAATCATATGCCAAATTCCATGAAACCAAGAGTAAGTTTAGAGTGAAGGAGTAACATTGTTTCAGTATGATCTACCATAAATATATCTAAAACTATCTACATGATTTTTAAAGTTAAAAACAGAAATATTCCTTAATTTATACCATTGAAGATTGATAATATTCCACTTCAGTAAAAACACTGAAAAATATCCAGAACTCAGGACTGATGGTACGTTGTCTTGGGATTCTCATGTAGAAAACATTAAAACGAAACTATCGACAGTCGGCTCCACTCGGATCACTTCGTAATGTAGTAATATGTATACCCCGTAATCTGTATTATATTATTTTCAATGCTCTAGTCAAACCATCTATTTTATGTGATTGGTTTGGGGCGCTTCTAAAAGTATATTAACAAAACTACAAATAACAAAATAATCTAATAAAAATGATTTAACTTCTACATAACAAATTGACTCCGAAACAATTATTATGAGCAGTAGGCAAATATATGTACCTACATTCGCAAAACCTGCAGCATAAAATATTTACAAAAGTATAAAATTTACAAAATTAAAAGAAGTAACTAGACGCAGTGTTCGTAACCGCAGGGAAGAGATTACCTATGAAGGTGCACACTACATCAATAACTTTACCTTACAAATAAAGCATGCCAACTTGCAGAGCAAATTAAATGCATCCACTGAAACCTGTGTTGGCTGACTTTCCACACTTCTTAGTTATTAAGATTAACATGAAGCCTACGGCGTATTATGTAATTATATTTTGTTTGTTATTTACACGTATATAGTGAAATACTATAAGTATCAGTAATAATGATTTCTTTTGAATTTTAGGGGCAAAATCATGGGTCACAGGTAGTTAAACCATAAACTGCTTATTTCGATGTCAGGAAAATAAATTTAAGCAAAACCACGTTATCTACAATATTATATATCTACGAGATAATATTTTTCGTATAAAACAAAATGAAAATTTAAAACAATCATTCAGATTTATTATTTGCTTGTGGTAAGTATAACCGTAGTAATGAGTTTCATAAACAAGTTGGTGTTAGTAGAAGGCGCCAGCTCTGGTATTGGCGCTGCTGCAGCAATTGCTTTCACTAAAGAGGGAGCCGACGTTGCTATTATTGGAAGAAATTAAGAAAAACTAAAAGATGTAGCCGAACTGTGTGATAAAACAGGCAAAAGACCAATGTTTATTAAGGCGGATATCAGTAATGATGAAGAAGCGAAAGCGGCAGTTACAAAGACCATTGAAAAGTTTGGAAACCTGGACATTCTAATCAACAATGCAGGAATTGGTCGATATGGAGCAATATTGGATGGAAGTATTATGTCGACGTACGATGAAGTTATGAACACAAATCTCAGACGTCTTGTTCACTTAACAAGTTTGTCAGCTCCATATCTGGTTAAAAGTAAAGGTAACATCATTAACATATCGAGTGTGGGTGGGTCTATGACCAATGCATGCATATGCCATATTAAAGGCGGGGTTAAATCATTTTACGAGAGTGGCCGCGACCGAATTTTCTTCAGTTGGTGTAAGAGTTAATACAATAAGTCCCGGACCTGTGAATACGGATATTATAGTTAATTCAGGAATATCTGAGGATAAACTTAGACAAATGGTTGTCATAAATCCCTTGGGAAGGATATCAGAACCATCAGAAATTGCAGACCTAATTTTATTTTTAGCGAGTGATAAGGCAAAAGCAATTACTGGTTCGGAATATGTTTCTGATAACGGTATGTTACTAGTCCGCTAATATGTGAAGAAATTATGCTGAAATAAAATGTTGGAAAATATTTGGTTTTCTTATCTTCATGAGATAGTCAATAATGGACTAAGGGTTAAGCAGTATTTGTAACAATCATCAAATGCAAGGACTGTAAATTGCGCAATAATATATTTTACTTTAATACAGAGCAACTTTGACCATTTGCTTTATTTATAATTTGTGAGAATCCACAAGGCACACAAAAGCTTTGTATTTAATACTTTATACCTTAAAGTATAGAGCTCTACAAGATGATGAAGGAGCACCTTAACACCAGTGTTTCGATAATAACAGGAATGGTGAAAATGTTGGTAATAGGTAGGAATTTGCAAAAAATATATTGAACAAATGCATATTTTTAGAATAATTTACGAAGATAATAAATACATCTAAATACCTATTAATTAGAATAATAATAAAAAAATAGACATTTTCTTTTCCAAGTTTTATTATTCCGCTGGACTGACCGTGCGTTAAGTCAACAGATATTATTATTATGTAGGTATGTTTGCTTTGCTCAGCATAATATATAATAATAAGTATTGAAATATAGAGTTAGTACTTAGATACATTAAGTAACTGGTTATCATTATATGTGACAATGACATTTGAAAGTCAGGGCGATAGATAATAATTAGAATGTATCTAATTAGTAGTAATAAATATTTCAAGGGCTTAGATATGGATACTTACTTTACCATTATAATCAAACTTTATCTTATCACGTCGACCTCAAAGATTCTTATCTTTGATTAATTTATTAGGACAATGAAGAAGAAGAAGAGAAGGATATACCGCCTGAATAAGACACGAGTGTGTTGAAGAAAAAAAGGCATTGTGTTATTAAACTTCTTTCGTAATTATATTTATTTAAATAATTGCTACTAAATAATATCATAGAAACACAAATAATTTGTAGCGAGTTGTAGTTGGTGACAAATTGACTTGGTGAGAGAACTTCTTTAATACAGGTTTATTTGTAAAACACACCCTAGCTCTTCGATATAGATTTGCTAGCATTTCTTACAACAAATTCGTTCTATGAGTTTTGACAAAACTGAATAAATTGATTTTATATTATTTTTAAGTTTGTAATGTAATGGTGTTGGTGACATTTGTAAGTCCCGCGCGATCTCGCTTATGGACTCGCTTGTGTGTGTGTGGAGCTATGAGCTTGTAGACCCTCTGTAGCCTTCGCGTTCCTCAGCCGCACACGACACGAGTTTGTTGAAATTATCTTACATAATTATACAACGTGATTATAACGTTATGGCGAAAAAAATAATCATATTTATTTTGATATAAAATATAAAATAGTATGAAAAGTCGTAGAACAAATGTTGTTGCTAATGGTACCAACTATCTATGTCTGAGAGCTTGCTGGTGCTTAAAATAAGCCCTATTTTCTTCGCCGTTTCTAATACAGTCTGTGGATCGGCCCCTTTGTCACACATTATCATGCCACACATGGGTGTGGCCTGATGGCCTGATCAGCGCATCAGACTCATACTGCATCTTGTTCTTTTGCCATCCACATTGTCGGTCACAGTCAACTTCTTCAGATTGTCGCATGATTTGGTTGTAATGTGACCGCAGAACTCGAAGATGCAGCGTAGCGCAGTGTACTTGACAAGCTTGTACTTGAGCTGATGCAAGAGAAGACGATTTTTGGGTCCAATGCGGCGTCCTTGATATTTTGAGCATGTTTCATTATCACCACATCTTAAATACGTTTTAGGTCTTTACCGGTTTTACAGTATGTTTACATTAGCCTACTTTAATTGTATACAAAGTTGAATCTCATTTTGATGTTTTATACATGTATCTGCCACTTGATTGAATGAAATAAATAAATAAATGATAAATGTCAAATAAATAAATAAATAGCCTAAAAACATAACTTTCCTTTTGGTACAGTCGGATGAAAAAAAGTTACATTTAGTACATTACATATTTGATTATAATTTCAGGCGCTTAAAAATATTTTTTGATTGATTAATTTTAAATCTATTTTGAAGTGCTACGTGATCGATATTTGAGTATTACATTATCTGATAATTTAAGTGTATCAAATTTATTATGGATAACAAAATGTAAAGGAATCATTCAGATATATTATTTTGTAGTGGAAACTATTATCGTCGCGATGAGTTTCGCAAACAAGGTGGTTGTAGTAGCAGGTGGCAGCTCCGGTATTGGCGCTGCTGCAGCGATTTCTTTTGCAAAAGAGGGCGCTGACGTGGTCATAATTGGAAGAAATGAAGAGAAGTTAAATAACGTATCAGATCAATGTGAGAAAGTTGGCAAAAAGCCCCTGATTGTTAAGGCTGATATCGGTAAGGATGAAGAAACGAAAATGGCGATTGCAAAAATAATTGAAAAGTTTGGAAACCTTGATATTCTAATCAATAATGCTGGTATTGCTGGAGTGGGATCAATATTAGATGGAACAATGATGGCAGTATATGATGAAGTTATGAATATAAATCTCAGAAGTCTTGTTCACTTGACAAGTTTATCAGCGCCATATTTGATTAAAAGTAAAGGTAACATTATAAACATAGCAAGTGTGATTGGATCTATGACCAGTCCAGTTATACCGTCGCATGTGCATGCATATGCTATATCAAAAGCGGGATTAATTCATTTTACCAGAGTCGCAGCTGCTGAACTGGCTACAGTCGGTGTGAGAGTTAATTGTATAAGCCCTGGACCGGTTTATACAGATATGACTGTTAACGCAGGACACTCACAATCATTAATTGAGAATTTGGTCCATAAAACTGCCTTACGAAGGATTTCAGATTCTCAAGAAATAGCAGATTTGATTTTATTTGTAGCGAGTGACAAGGCAAGAGCAATTACTGGATCAGAATATGTGTCTGATAACGGCATGCTATTAGTTCGCTAATGTGTTGAATTTTTGGAAATTGAAAAAAAATTGGAAATGTTGTGTTTTCTATTTCTCTTAGGACATTGTCTTTTGGAGCGTTTATATGAATACATTTTGATACATATTGCATTTATTATTATATACTAATAGTATAATGATATGTAAGTATAATAATTTAATATTATAAAATATTTCTGTGGTTTCAGGATTTCGAGATTCTTAGACTAAAATTCTTTAGAATTCTTAAGAAAGAAAAGACATGGGGCACTGCTAGTAGTTTAACCTTATCCTCCCAAATATTGCACAATCATAATTTACAGACTGAACTTGCCAAGTCACAACGATAACAATTTTGCTGGCGCAACGATTACATTTAGAATCGTTAATCAAAGATGGAGTAGATACTTTGAAACTCAAGGAAACTACAGGTTCACTAGCTCTTGCCCATGACTCGCTAAAGTAATACTTGAGGTGATACACATAGAAACTTTAACTACTACCTATAAAATAAATGAATGATTGAAATATGACGAATGAATCTACATGTAACTTGACCTGTGACTTAATTTAGATTTATTTTTGAAACATGTGATAAGGGGAGTTTGTTAATAAATTGACTGCACTAATAGATAAAATGTAGGAAATTCTGTAATTTTTTTTTATCCGATCTTCAAGTGAATAATTATGTGTATTATTATCTTTCAATATAATGAAGTGCTGAAAATATGGGAGTATTTACATTAATGTTTTTGTATGCGTATAGAGAGAACGGACTCGTGCATTTGAGCCGTACAAATTGATGCATTTGAGTAGCTTAATTTCTCGTCTAAGCCTTCGTGGTAAAAAACTTTCACGGTATGAGTGAGGGTAAAACAAAAATCTACACAAACTCTGGGTGCACAGTTGGAAAAGGGCCTCCGCAGTCATTTCCCAAAAGACACCGATTATTTTTCAGAATTACAATACCTTTTTCTTACTTTTTTAAATTTCAATGGAAGTCTCGTCCTGCGCAAATTGCGAGAGATCCAGTTATCACAATGGTCAAAACCAAACCTTACACACAGCTGTTTGGATAAGTTATATACACATGAATAGTCACAAAAATATTTGTTTAAAATTTTCTATATATTAATAACTTTAAGCAAAACTACGCTATCTACAATATTATAATATCTAAAAGATAATATTTTTCGTATAAAACTAGGTGAAAATTTAAAAGAATCATTCCGATTTATTATTTGCCAGTGGAAAGTATTATCGTAGTGATGAGTTTCGTAAACAAGGTGGTTTTGGTAGTAGGCGCCAGCTCCGGTATTGGTGCTGCTGCAGCAATTGCTTTCACTAAAGAGGGAGCTGACGTTGCTATTATTGGAAGAAATGAAGAAAAACTAAAAAATGTAGCCGAACTGTGTGAGAAAACAGGCAAAAGGCCATTACTTATTAAGGCGGATATCAGTAAAGATGAAGAAGCGAAAACGGCAATTTCAAAGACGATTGAAAAGTTTGGCAAACTGGACATTCTAATCAACAATGCAGGTATTGGTCGTTATGGTAATATATTGGATGGAACCATTATGTCGACCTTCGATGAAGTTATGAACACAAATCTCAGAAGTCTTGTTCACTTAACAAGTTTGTCAGCGCCATATCTAGTCAAAACTAAAGGTAACATCATTAACATATCGAGTGTGGGCGGGACTATGACTACCCGCCTCCCGGTGCATGTATATGCCATATCGAAAGCGGGGTTAAATCATTTTACGAGAGTAGCAGCGACTGAATTGGCTTCAGTTGGTGTAAGAGTTAATACGATAAGTCCTGGACCTGTGGATACGGATATTTTAGTTAATGCAGGATTGCCTGGAGATGGAATTAAGCAAATGGCTGTTAAAACTGCATTGAGAAGGGTATCAGAACCATCAGAAATTGCAGACTTAATTTTGTTTTTAGCGAGTGATAAGGCAAAAGCAATAACTGGATCGGAATATGTATCTGATAACGGTATGTTACTAGTCCGCTAATATGTGAATAAATTATGCTGAAATAAAATGTTGGAAAATATTTGGTTTTCTTGTGTTTATAAGATAGTGGGCTAACTGTTAAATAATATTTGTAATGACCATCAAACGCAAGGATTGTAAATTGCGTAATATTATATTTTACTTTAATACAACTTTGGCCACTTGTTCTATTAATAATTTGTAAGAATCCACAAGCCATGCAAAAGCTTGTATATTATTTTCCGGGAGTATCTGGTAGAAGTAATCGTTTTTTAAATCTTTTTGTACCCTAAACTAACGAGCTCCACAAGACGACAATGTACACCTTAACCTCAGTGTTTCCTAGTGAAATTGTGAAAATTATTACAAAAAAATATCTAACAATTGCATATTTTTAGAATAATTAACGAAGGTAAGTAAATTCATTTAAATACCTGTTATGATTCTCATTATCAAAGACTTGAATCAATTCGGAGACAGAATTCTAGAAATTTAAAACATCGAGATTGTCCAAATCTCTATCGTTAACCAGCCGTCTATAAACTACATTCTGTTTTTTGGTATTTGCTAAATAGACAATTATTTACAAGTTTTTTGGAATTCCGGCGCCTATAAGACTTTTGTAAGAGGTAGTGCCACACTGCATGCTTGCATGCAGCCGAATTGGGCCGGCACGACTGGGGAGGTACCTCTCGCTTACACGAAACCGGCGTGAAGTGACAACTGTGCTGTCGCGTTTCGTGCGGTGTGTAAGTAGTCGGTGGCCCATGGAGGTGGGAGGAGAAAGGAGGGCAGCGCATCTGTATAGCCTCTATAGTCTATGCGGATGTCTATGGGCGTCGGTGGTCACGAAAATGGCCCCGACTGCTCGTTTGCCCCCCTATATCATAAAAAAAAAATATATAAAGATCTACACAACTAAAGATAGCCTTGTTCACCCCATTTACCAATGGGCGAGAGGAAACTCACAGATAGCTGCTACTTGACGCTGGTATTATCTCCGTGTGATACCTCATTCGCATTCAGCAATGACTCTTACTAAATGATGGCATTAATGAATAGTGTAGTTTTCTGTTAACGAAAGAATTTTCATGATTGGATCAATATTTCTGAGGCTTATCAGACAAACAGACATAGAAATTAGTACTTAGACACAATATAATACTGTTTATCAATGTTTGAAACGATGACATTTAAAGTGAAAATGACGTTAAATGTTGACACTTGCTGCACATTTGATTATTATGCATAATAAATTACTACATCTTTGATTCATTTATTTAAACGAAGAAGGAGGAGGAAAGGACATACTGTCTTTTTTTTTACGTGGTAATGCATTTACGCACTGCCATGGAACCTGGGAAGGACAGACTGTCTGAATACGCCGCGCTGGAGAACACTTAGAGAAATAAATACATCGTGTTTTCCATATCTTACCTAATTCGACAATTGCTACTAAATATTATTAGATAAACACAAATAGAATTGTAGAAAGTTATTGGAAAATTGATTCGTTAAGATAACTTCTTTTGTTTAGCCCTTCTTCTCTCGTCTGTGATACTTGTAGTGTGTAGCGTTTGTGTCTAGGGTTATGCAGATCTGGCAGAATCAACGCATCACACTCTTGCCTCTTTTGCTGTCCACCTTATAGGTCACAATCAGCTTCTTCAGGTTGTCGCCTGATTTAGGTGTGATATGGCCAAAAATCTCGAAAATGGGGCGTAGACATTTCTAAGATAGCCCGGGGTTAATCGCCAGCTGTATGATTTTTTAGACTGAGGCTCCGTCCATGACATTTGGATGATATTTTATTTTATTTAACACTACATCTCTAATGCGCCCCCGGTCTTTGCTATTTTATAGTATGTTTAACACATTGAATGCCAGGTATGAGACATCTCATAGCAAAATTTTTTGTGAGGTCAGATACGAGATATCTCGTAGAACTTCAGTGGCGCGTACAAAGCAAAATTACGACTAGTGGTACCCTCAGATTGGTTTAAAAATATAGCTTGCCTTCTGAATATTTAAAAAAGTTACGTTATACAGTAGATTTTTATATAGGTACTTTAGTTGCTTGTTTTGGTATTTTAACACTGAACTGACGTATAAATTAGAATAGAAAAATCACATCTAAGATAACAATTATATCAAAATAAAAGTTCCGATTTTCCGATTCACGAAAAATAAAAAAAATTATAAAAATTAGGTAATGAACAATCTATGACGAATTTAGTCGGCGTTGTCTCAAAGGTGGTGCTTGTTCCACAACCGCTTCAACTAGATGTTTTACTGCTTCTTCTCTAAATTTGAACAATCTCATTTTAGAAGTTGGGTGTGTAAGGGTGTTGCAACCTCTGCGCATTTTGTATATTATAAACATAAAAAATAAGAATGTCAATTTTCTTACACCAACGGAGAGTTATAGACTATAGTTCGGCATCATGTATTCTTTTGGTTTTGCGTATGCCAGCTACGAGTTATCTGGTATAGACTCTAATGTTTGGTGGGAACCGAAAAAGTATCGTCGATAAGTCTAGCAACTATATATTACCTGTAAACTGTATTCAAAAGTTTCAGCCTTTATAACACTATTTAAATGTGGTTCTCATAACTCTTAATGGCAAATAAATACTTACGTAAAAAAAACATCCTTTTGGGTAAAAAAAATATACATAAAATATAAATACCTGATTATTATGTTATGGGCAATTTGATATAAAAAAAAATAACTTTAAAGTACTTATAACCTGATATTTTAAACATTATCTGATAATATAAGCGTATCAAATTTGTCATAGATTATAAAATGGAAAGGGATCATTCAGATATATATTTTTGTAGTGAAAAGTAATATCGTTGCGATGAGTTTCGTAAACAAGGTAGTTGTAGTAGCAGGTGGCAGCTCCGGTATTGGTGCTGCTGCCGCCATTGCTTTTGCTAAAGAAGGAGCTGACGTGGTTATAATTGGTAGAAACGAAGAGAAGCTAAATAAGGTATCGGATCAGTGCAAGAAAGTTGGTAAGAAGCCACTGATTGTTAAGGCTGATATCACCAAGGACGAAGAAGCGAAAACGGCGATTGCCAAAACTATTGAAGAATTTGGAAAGCTTGATATTCTAATCAACAATGCTGGTATATCTGGAGTGGGATCAATATTAGATGGAACAATGATGGCAGTATACGATGAGGTTTTGAAAATAAATCTCAGAAGTCCTGTTTACTTGACAAATTTATCAGCGCCTTATTTAGTTAAAAGTAAAGGTAATATCATTAATATAGCTAGCGTGGCTGGTTCTATGACCAGTTCCCTTTTACCGATGCATGCATATGCTATATCAAAGGCGGGATTAGTTCATTTTACAAGAGTCGCAGCGGCTGAACTGTCTCCCGTTGGCGTGAGAGTTAATTGTATAAGCCCGGGTCCTGTTTATACAGATATAGCTATTAACGCAGGATATCCACAATCGGTAATTGAGCATATGGTCCATAAAACTGCCTTGCGAAGGATTTCAGAACCTCAAGAAATAGCAGATTTCATTTTGTTTTTAGCAAGTGATAAGGCAAGAGCAATAACTGGATCAGAATATGTTTCTGATAACGGCACGTTATTAGTTCGCTAGGGTGTGACCAAAAGTATGATATAAATACAATATTTGAAATATACCTAGTTATTTGGTATGATAGTGTGAAAAGTTTTTGAATATTATTTTTTAACTTGATAATTATGTTGTCTGAAGGAAGATTGTCAGAGCCTCAAGAAATATAAGATTTAATTATTACTGAAACACAATACGTGTCTGATAACGGCATGTTATTAGTTCGCTAGGGTGTGACCAAAAGTATGATATAAATAGAATATTTGAAATATACCTAGTTATTTGATATGATAGTGTGAAAAGTTTTTGAACAATTATTTTAATTTGATATAATTATGTTGTCTGTAGAAAGATTGTCAGAGCCTCAAGTAATATAAGAATTAATTTTGTTTTTTAGCGAGTGATAAGGTCAAAGCAATTATTACTGAGACACAATACGTGTCTGATAACGGCATGTTATTAGTTCCCTAATGTATTGAATTTGTGATAAATAAAAGATTGGATATATTGTGTTTTCTATTTCACTCGAGAACCTTTTTCAACTTACTGGAAATAAATTTATCACCTAATTAAAATTTTTAAGGCTGCGGGGAAAATAATACGGCTGTAAAATAATTCAGCTGCAGTGGTCCACGCAAAATAAGAGGACCATTAAGCTCTCATAAAGAAGACGGAAAGTAGCCATAGGAACTATATAATATAATGTAACAATCATAACGTTTTCGATTGAATAGCTTTAATAAGTACATCAAGCTTAGATAAAGATCTGCATGCATTGACTCAAATGGCCAGACCACCGGAGCACCAGACCGTGCTTTCCAAGCATATATGCAGATATTCCTCCCTCATATTTTCAATACTGGGTTATATTAAAAGACAATAGTACTAACATAGTCATTCGTTTTAAGATCGGATATAAGCAACAATGACAGATATCCTACTTAGTTTTTATTAGTGAAGTTAAGAAACTCTCCTTATATCAGGTTTTATAATTTAATTGAGATTCTGTCACGGATAGGTAGGTATCATGCATCATATTTTAATCATTCATTAAACGTATAAGTACTAGTTATAATTGTATCGCCTCAACTCTCAATGGTTAAGTTAGCGAGTCACGGGCAAGAGTTAGTGAACATGTTGTTTGCTTGAGTATCAGGGCAGGTATCTACTTTGTCTTTCGATTACTTTTTTTTAATATAATCGTTGCGTGAGTGAATTTATTATCGAGGAGACGTGGCAACTTCCGCTTGCAAATTATAATTGTGCAAAATTTTTCAGGATAAGGATAAATTGCTAGCCATGCCATATATTCATCCGTGTATAAATTTCCTAAGAATCCATAGAAATATTTTTTAAGATGAATGTAATATTATGATATCTATATATGACTATACTGTAATATAGAGGTTCCTAGTTATAAATATATTTGTGACAAATTTTCAAATTAGTTTAGTAGCTTCCCGTAAAACATAACAAAGAAACACGCAAACTTTTGCATCTATAATACTATTAACAATAGCTTATTTTACGTGCTCTATCGTCTATCATACTATATACATATTTATTTGTACAAATTGTTTTCTGGGATAATCACCGAAACTACCGAACTGATTGGAATAATTAAATTCAAATTTCCACTTCACACAAATGTATAATTTGTTACCACTTACTTATTATGATATATAAAAACCTAAAATATAAAAACCTAAAAAAAGGCTTTTTAGTCGAAACACGGAAGCTACAGCAAAATATGTGATAAGTACTCGATCGATAGTGACATGACATTACGCAGGTCTCTATGTATAGTTAATAAGCGATAATAAATTCGCAAGTCACGGTGATTTTGAGCCTTTACAGTGCTGAAGTAGGTAATTTTATTATATCCAAATCGTAAGTTTTAGTAGTTATTAAGCACTTGTGCACATGCGGATCATAAAACATTAATGTAATTATGATACGCTGTTTTTGAATAAAAGTATCATGACCCTCAATACCTCCGACCGACGGCTGTGTCTGACAAAAATCTATATCTATATCTATACTACCGGGTGTTCCAGACCACCCGTCCAGGCTGATTATTTCGAAAAGTTTCAAAAAAAATCAAAACAAAAAAATACGTGTCAAATATTTATTGGAACTCTATCAAATCATACCAAAAACACCCCTCACCCCCAACCCCCTGTTAGGGGTAGGGGGTGCAACTTTAAAAATTCAAATGGAAACCCGTATTTTTTTTTGCAGATTCGGATTCGTCATGAAAAAAGACAAACATTTTGTCTGGAACATTTTTTTTGATTCGCCATAGATGGCGCTGCAATCGACAAAAAACGATTTTCTTTGATTTTGACAAAAATCAAAGTCAAAAACAAAAATAAAAACAAAAACAAAACTAGAACCATGAATAAAAACAAAAACAAAACAGAATTAGTTCAAAAGCAAAACAAAAACAAAAATAATCTCCGATAAAAAATCCGAATCTGTAAAAAAAAATACGGGTTTCCATTTGAATTTTTTAATTTGCATCTCCTACCCCTAACAGGAGGTTGGGGGTGAGGGGTGTTTTTGGTATGATTTGATAGAGTTTCAAAAAATATTTGACACGTATTTTTTTGTTTTGATTTTTTTTTGAAACTTTTCGAAATAATCAGCCTGGACGGGTGGTCTGGAACACCCGGTATATAATAAATCTGTAGAAGGGTCAATTCTGTACATTGAAAATATTGAAAAACTAAATAGCAGGGGGTGTTACTGGATCGATACCAAACCCAAATATGCGATTAAAAAAAATTTTGTCTGTCTGTCTGTCTGTCTGTCTGTATGTTCAGGCATCACGTGAAAACTAACGGTTCGATAACTAACGTTTGATGAAACTTGGTATAATTATACTATATTATCCTGGCCATAAAATGGGATAATTTTTATTCTGAAAAAATACGAAGAAAAAAAATAAATCCATCCACGCGAAGACCGACATCCGCACAGACGGAGTCGCGGGCGGAAGCTTACTAAATATAAAATATTTGTGCAAAAAAGTTATTTGTTCTTTCTCTATATTTTTGTTTCTTTTTTCATTGAGATAATTAATTAATTAATTGCAATAGGTATTATCCAAGAGTCCATAGTCATGTTTTTTTTTAACTTACTACGCCAGTAATAGTTATGATTTATAGCGTTAGTATTGTGTGTATTATTTCACTAATAGAACACAACATTATCAGGAAAAGGCAAAGGCTATATTTTACTGCGATTAAACAATTTTAACTTTTGACGCCCAACAAAGTAATAATAATATAATATGTGGGCAGGAAGTACGAAAGAACAGCCTAAATTATGACTAGTTGTTAAATAAAATTATGATTGAATTTCAAAGCTAGCAGGATTTGCGAAGTTGTTTCATTATAAAAGGTGTGTTATCTATAATTTTGTTGCCTCGTTTTATTTCGTTTGTAACATTGTCAGGAGATATAAAAATACTTTTATAAGATGTTATAAAAGAAGATTCGCTAAGATTGTTTCGGCTGTTCTCCCTGGTCAGGTCAAGAAAAATGTAGTAGTTATAAAGAATTTTCCTATGAACTGTTTTCAAAATAATAATAATAATATCTGTGGACTTATTACACTACGTTAGCCTAGACCCGTGCTAAGTACCATAAGGACTTGTGTTACGGGTACTAGACAACGGAATATATTTAATATGTGTTGTAAATTTAAGAAATTTTATGTATTTAAGATTTTTATTATAGAAATACATATAATACATAGATAAATGAAATATATAAAAATAGTTTGAATAAAATAATGAATCTGACAATATTTAATTTAAGATTTATTTTCTTCACAATTTTATTTTATTTAGCATTTATACTAAATTGTTAAAATCAATAATAAATGTTTAATCTAGAAAATAAACTTTTAGAGTTTTCTTCAGAACTTCGGCATAGCCCAAATGGACGGTTTTGTTTTATACCTGAATGTATATATGAGACTAAGACTCATGTAAAGATATGCATAAACTATTCTAATAACAAAGGTGAATTTATGTGGATAATCCACACAAATTCACTTTCCCACAAAAACGGAAGAAAACACAAGATACATAAAAAATAAATTTTATAAGTAACAAAGTTATTATATAAATATTAGCGAAGCAATAAAACACCATTGTCAGACACGAATTCTGAGCCAGTTATTGCTTTAGCTTTAT
>LUGF01040396.1:61990-89324 GCA_001625245.1 Calycopis cecrops | reverse complement strand
AGAGATGGCATTTCGCGCCTACGCCTTGGACCTTTCTAGAAACACTGAATATTAACGGCTTACAGCCGCTCCACCTCTTTTTTTACCACTCATTTTTGCAAAGCAATTGACCGCGTTCCAAGCCTCCTCGCATCCCATCATAGCTCTATTTAGAGCTGGCAGAGGTCTGCTCGTGTCAAATCTATCAGTATCGTACTAATATATATTATAAAGTTATAAAGGACAAGGAACCTAATGTTAAAGTATTACGTATAATAAGGAAGAAGTTAAACATAAGAATAGGACTAAATTATGTATACAGTAAAAAAAAGGATTATGTATATATTTTTTTCCGTTTCGATAAGACGTATAGTGTAGTAGTGTGATGTTGATGAATGTTAGTATATAAGGCAGAATATATTGTTATTATGAAGAGTAATATCAGAGTATCCAAATCTATCGGTTGTGTCATTGCTCTCCCGCGCCGAACCCTATAAAGTAGAGCATTATCTTGGGCCTCGCCAAATATGTACCAGGACATACACAAGTAACGGCCAAAACAGCCGTGTCCAATCAAAATGCGGAATCTTCACCATGCGACATGGCACCACCTTTCTCTGAATAACCTTTTATCACTTATTTGCTGTATTTTAATTTCTCTGTAATCAGTACTTTATTTGTCTATGTAAAAAATGTACTAAATTAAAATTTAAGTATAATAAAAGAGAACGAGTTTGAAATAATACTCATTATAAATTATCCAGCCCACACGGGCTGTAAAAAGTTTTTTTGTGTGATAATATAACGTAGATGAAATGAGGCGTGTAAATTATAACGGCGTGCGTGGGTAGTCGCTAATTAGTGCGTTCCTAATGTAGTGAGCTTCAGTTACGTGTGCAAGGCATGGGCATGGGCATGGGCAATAGATGGCGGTAACTTAATTTTTTTTATTACAAAGGTGGCAAAGGAATAGTAACATACTTCCTGTGATCATTCAATCAGATCAACTGAGGGGTCTTTCCACCTGACCCCTGAATCAGCAGACGGCGGCGTGGATTGGGGCAAATGGCGGGTCCGATTGTGTACACATTGATGGCGTGCTTCTTTGAAGTACTGGGTTACGGGACAGAATGGGAACCTGACCCCATAGCTCCCAAAGTAGGGACTGTTCAGAGACAGTCGGACAGGAATCCGATTGTCCTCCAAATATAGCGACTGGAGGAGCTGGGGTTTATTCGGTATTACACCCCCAAAGTGTCGAGTTTGACCTAGGTCTAGGGGCCACCCGGGCTCCTAGGTATCATACGTAAATAATTATATTCCCCTGCGTCAAAAAAAAGCTGATACATATTGCTATTATATTTTAAATATTAGCCCAGTTCTTTCTTGGCTTGTATATGTCGTTGTAATATTGTCCTGTCTCCCGCTTTGACTGGAGAGGGAAATTGGAATTACTTGCTAGTCCTATTTTCTTCTGATTAAATTCGTTACGGGTCCCAAGACAGTTTTAGCTCATATGTAAGGGTCGTTGTGTTTGCTGATGTCGATCTTGGCGACACAGCAACCATGGAAACGAGTGGGCCAAGCCCGTTTTAAACAATTATTTTACTAAACATGCGATATTATGTGAAGTATTTTCTCAGTGTTCAACTGCAATGATGCAAGAGTGTGATTGATATTATTTACAGTAGTATTCAATATTCTATGTAGCGCTGCAATTGGTTACTGCATATAGAGTTTTTAATGATTAAAGTTATGGCAAAACTTTCAGCAGTCAGAGAGTTGTTAGTACCATTACGTTAGTATTACGTTATTAATAGTACGTTAGTAATATTAATTCAATGTTAGTGTCGGCATATTATATAAAAGTGCTTGTCAGTGTGAGCTACAACCACACACCTACCACATGAAGGACGATAGAACCCGATGGGCTATTTAAAGCGAATCTTGTGTACATTGAGTAACTTTATATTAAATCCGATTAGTAGCACGATAAGGGATTTTTTTTACGGTATAAGAGGGTAAACGAGCAGCCATTTTCATGACTCGACTCCCATAGATATCCGCATAGAGATAAACAGATGCGTTGCCCTCCTTCCTCCTCACACCTCCATTGGCCCCCGGCAACATACCCACCGCACGAAACGCGACAGCACATCTATTACATTACGCCGGTCTCGTGTAAGCGAGACCGGAGAGGCATCCCCGGTCGTGCCGGACCAATTCGGCTTCATGCTGGCATATTGTGTGGCACTCACTACCTCAGCCAAAACATGGATGTGGCATGGTGAATATCGATTGCCGCCACTCCAACAGCATCAAAATTTGAGACTCTGTGACGTCATACCTGAGCCGGTTTCATGGAGTGCCAACAGCCGGTGGCATGGAGGGAGAAGGAAGAAGGGCAACGCACCTGTATAAACACCATGGGTCTATGGGGGTCAATAGTCATGAAATGTATCCGGCTGCTCGCATGGTCCTTGCACTTTAAAAAAGGAAAATAACTGGATTGCATCCCTCCGAAGAATGCTATAAAACTGAAAACACAAATATTTCACATACGACAAACATAAAACGTTTCATAATCAAACAACCTACATTTTCACACTCATGTAAATGTAATGATTGGTACAATAGATTCGTCCTTTCAATTTGAATCGCTATCCTAGGGCAGTGTGCACACAAGTGCCTTACCTATCCTACTAATATTAAAATTACTTTAGTTTGTATGTTTCTTTGTTTGTTTGTTACTCCTTCATGCAAAAACTGCTTAACCGATTTTCATTTGGCACACATTTAGAGGGTTACTTGGATTAACACAGGATATCCCGAAAAAAGGTTCCTATGGGATGCCATGGGATGATTTTCTTTTTTCCACGGGATTGAAATTTACGCGGGTGAAACCGCGGGGCACAGCTAGTATAAAATAGCTTCGGTTTCATGCCCGCTTTATAGCCAAATTTGGCGGGCGCGATTAGAGGAGGTACCACTCGGTGCAGTGACAGCTAGGCTGTCGTGTTTTGTACGGTTTTCGAGTTTCTAAAGACTCTCATTGTTCGTTTAGAAATAACTCGTTAGTCTAAACTGTAAAGTTAAGTGTTCAACCACAGATTGTGAGCTGTTGGTTGAAGAGACAAGCACGTTAGTTTTCGTATTCGTGAAACATATAGGTAAATAATATTTCATCGAAATCATAGATTTGATATCTGGTGGACTTAAATCATTTATTGAAGAAATCTACGAAATAGAAATTAAAATAACAAAGAAAAAAGAAGAATAATTAAGAAAAGAATAAGAAATACGAAGAAATCTATAAAAGATAAACACACGACCTGCTAGTCTGCAGTCATCTGGAGCAAACTAGCACATTTCAGGATCTTCTGGAGGCAAATAAGAGAACCGTCTTTGTGGAATCACTGGAGAATCACTGGCAGACAGGAAAGGAAAGGGAAGAAGAAAGAAAGAGAAGAATTAAAGAAGGATTAAAGCAGAGAAAAGAAATCATTATGAACAAGCCCTAACTCCCGCATGGCGCCGCTTATACTGAGACTTAATTAATTGGTTCAGTACTCTATTGTTCTCGGATATTGAATTATGCATGCACTTCTTATGCATTGGAACCGATTGTGTGCGCATATCCGTAATTATACATTGTAACATGTTAATATCTTTCGCCCTGCACGCATTATGTATGTCCAGGATATTATAGAAATCAGATTATAGTTCATTAGCATTCCAGTTATTGATCTCAACATCGTCAGGATTGATAGGGAAATTGCTGAGCATGAGACTGACGCAGAGGAATACATTCGATACCAGGGAGCCCGGTTGGCCTCTAGAACCATGGGAGAGACGGGTGGAGGATACCACAACTGAGCTGCTTAAGAGCAGACTAAGGTCTGGCCTCTCCCCCCAAGCCTGCCCGATATGGGTAGCCCTGTCCGGCATTGCCTTGGAGATCACACGGAGATAGCGGGTTCCCCCACCACGGCATGACGACAGCATCTTCGGAGGGGGGAGGGGAAACATAGCCTTTTTTCAAAGTACGCCAATATTTCCGATTTCCAGCTACTACACAAATATCATCTTCCCATCTGATGGATGATCGACTGATACTTCAAGCTCATGATCTACACCGAGATAATATAATAAATCTAGAGATGGGCAGTCTGTACGAGGGAGATATTCTAAAGATTCACTGGGGGGCTGGGGATACTTGGAATAGAAAACTGAACACGTTCTGACAGTTTTTAGAATGCGGTCTGTTTGTATGTTTGCCATAACGCTCATTACTGGAAAATAGCTGAATGGATTTTGCCAGGTTGCAAGCTATAAAAAATAGAAACTTCTCTTAAAATAATATATTGTAGGAGAGTGAAACCGAGGATTACAGCTAGTATTAAATAACTGTCAGTAAAACATTGTAGTCAATTTAACGTTGGAAGCCTTTGAGGATGACATATGGTAGGATAAAGCGTCTTATAACAATCAAATTTTTAGGGCTTCGAAAAATCCTAATAAAACTTTCACCTCCCTCCAATCACCGAACATCCTCATGATCAAAGACCAACGACTCAATTAAAATTGATTAACACTTCGCCACCAATTTTCCAGTAATATAATTAAAATCAATGATGGCCGACGCCTAGTTTTGGTGAAACGACTCGTGTCCACTTTGCCATTAAATCATACATTCTTTAACGCCTACACAATTGAGAGCTGACTGCGAGCGCACACTATAGACCACATAACACCTCGGTATAAATAATATAAATGCAAAAGTTGATATGTAAGGTTGAGTCGCTTTCACGCAAAGTCTATTAAATGGCTTTGAAATGTGGCACATAATATATTAGGTTGCAATGTATAATAATGCGAAAAGGCCAGACATCTCCTTCTTAGGGAGGGTCCGGCTGCCTCTGAACAGTCCCTACTAGATCGTCAAAACCGTGAATGGGTTCAGGTTCCCATCCTGGCCCAAGTACTCCACGCACGCACCAATGCATCCGAATCGGACCCGCCAGTTGTCACAATCCAGGCCGCCATCTGCTGCTTCATAGTGACGAGTGAAGGACCCCTCAATAGAGCTACTTTTAGTCTGACTCCCCCCCAAGCCTGTCCGGTATGGGTAGCCCTGTCCGGCATAGCCTTGGGGATCACAGAGGCACGTGCGCCCCCCGCCCCGTACAAAGCACCTACAACAGTCATTACTGTAGGCTGAATACCTTTTTTGTCCCCATCTCTATTACACGACGGCAGTGTGCGTTAGGTCCTAATAATACAAATATAGTTGTGTCACGTTTCATAAATCGTCTCGACTGAGCCAGCAGACAGTCGATACTAATAAAAGTCTGATTTAATTCCACCGAACACAAATTTTAACGCCCAAAATGAGACTTGTATATCATTATTTGGCTCAGGAATGTTAGAATAATATAGTGCTCAATTTTACGACTTTTGTCTAAGATCCAAATGATAATCTATAAAATAGTAGATGATATAATAAAATAGGTGTTAAAACTATTACGACTAGATAGTAGGCTGAAAATAGATTGTAAAAAATAACAAATACATGATTTATTTAGGTATTGTTGTTCTATTATTACATTCATTTTCATTAGGGTTCCGTACTCTTATAATAAAATAGGACCCGAGGACCCTAAGACGGTGTGTCCGGCTGTGTATCATCAGGCTATTAGATAAAGCTCGCGTGAACCGTGATAGCAAGACAGTTGAAATTTGACAGATAATAGAGACTCAACATAATTATCATGCAGATACGTTGCCCTTCTTTGTTACTTTGACCTTCCCTACTTCCTTCCCTGAAACTCAAAAACACAATCCATAAAGACAACATACAATAAAGCTGTCGCTTCACGGCGTCGTTATGTAAACTCATTTTCGCAGTCGTAGTAGCACAATTCGTGGCGCAATGCGGCATTTTACCACCAAATATATTTTATTAAAATTATTTTTTTCTAAAGTTAAAGGTGTGTCAGCTCGATGGCGATTGAGGTTAGGTTCTCCTAAGATAGGTAGTAAATAGTAATTGAAAGCAATTAGAATTTATTAGTCATATTTCAATTTTAACGATTATACTATTAATTATAATTAACAGAACTTTTCTTGTTAAATTTAATTAAAAATATTAAAAGAACGAACCAGAACCTCCCTCTATAAAATGTTTATAGTCTGTTAAATTTTCTTTCAGCTGTCAGATTTTATGATTTCCCGCTAAACGCTTGCGGTTTATGCGTTCCAATTATTCAAATGCGCAATTTTCCTGCAGTATCGTGGAAATTTCTAATTTATTTTGGGTATGATTTTATCAATTAGGATAAATGCATTTTGAGTGACCTAATCTATACTTCTATACTAATATTATAAATGCGAATGTAAGTTTGTTTGTTACCCTTTCACGCGAAAACTGCTCAACCGATCATCATGAAATTTTGTACACATGTTCTTGGAGGTATTAGAAGTAACATAGGATAGCTTTTATCCCGAAAAAATGTTCCTGAGGGATGCCATGGAATGATTTTCCACGATATCGAAATTTACGCGGGCGAAGCCGCGGGGCGCAGCTAGTTATTTATATTTGTTCCTACAATAAAAGATGACAGATCTTTTATTGTAGAAACAAATCAATATAAATATAAATCTAAATTGAATCACCAAATAATTTTAAAAATCATACCTAAATATTAACCCTTCGAACCTATCCGGGACCTCATGAAAAATCATAACCTGCCAATTTGACTCCGCCCCTATTAGCCATTTTTTCATTAAATAATGGAATTCATCTATTTATTAGGTGACAGTTCTATTATATTGTTCCCATTTATTTTTAAATTACACCCAACATAAGAGTTATGAAATTGGTCATCATAAGCCGATTTTGTCACAGTGATATCGACCCACAGCACTAGATGATAACATTTTGAAGAGCTCCCGTAGATTTGCATAAAAATAATAGGAAAGAAATAAAAAATAAATTAAATTAAAAAATTAAAAACCTTAGATACATTTGAATCACAGAATACATAGATTTGAATGTACTAATTCGTAAGTCGTAGCTTGCGAGTAGGGTAATCCTTATATAAATTGAAAGCTGTAAGCAGCGCCTGATCAGGCTTTGGCGAGGCCCCGGGTCTAGGAGATTTAGATGTTAAGAAGGGGCCTTTTATGGGTTTTTTATGGTATTGGGGGCCAAAGGAGCAGTCGGAGCCATTTTCATAACTACCGACGCCCATAGACATCCGCATAGAGGCTATACAGATGCGCTGCCCTCCTTTCTCCTCTTACCTCCATGGGCCACCGATTACATACACACCGCACGAAACGCGACAGCACAGCTGTCACTTTACGCCGGTCTCATGTAAGCGATAGGTAACTCTCCGGTCGTGCCGGCCCAGTTCTGCTGCATACAAGCATGCACTGTGGCACTACCTCTTATAAAAGTTATCTTGAGGCCCTTAAAGGGGCCCGGGCCTGCAGCCCCCTAAGCCCCCACTTGGACCCGGCGCTGACGGAGTTCTAGTGTCAGTAATTGTATGTAACAACCGTAGACAGAGAATACGGTAACAACAATAAAATGTCACCTCTCAAAATTGAAGTTCATATTGTTCTCAAAGGTGACATTTAGGCGTAACGAAGTAGGGCGCTATCATTTATAATTCCGCCTGTCAGTCTGTCTGTCAGCGACCGTGTAGGGCGTTTCAGCGTGGCGATTAGTGATTGTGAACATGCATAGAGCGGGGTGAAGTCAGTGATTTAAATTATACACTATTGTTAGTACACCAACAAGGAGATTGTGTATAAGTAAGTTTAGTCGCGGCGATCGGCGATTTAGCTTTTTAGAAGCTGAATGTAGTGATGAGTCGCGCTCCAGCGCACGCTTAAAAAAGCGGGACGCGGCGATTTAGTCGCAAAGCAACTGAGAGTGTTGCCTATCGAGCACCGGAGCAGTTGATAAATCGTGCGATTCCGATATTGCGACTGGACGCGACGACTCGCTCGTGATGTATCATCGATACAGTCGCGAAATTGTTGATCCGCTACTAAAAGTATCGCGTGTGCTGTCGCCCTTATGAATCAAAACTGAAGTGGGCAGCCGGCTCATATTTTTTTTTCTTTTTTTTTTTCTCAAATGACACCTCCACAAACTGACAGCTTACTGACGTAATACGTGCGGTTTGTGGGATGCTAGTGGTACGGTGGAAGGGGAAGAAAGAATTAGCGTATCACGTTGACGTCTACTCAACAATTGTGCTAACGCCAATAGATATCTGCGATATGCAGACGCGTTGCCCTCCTTAGTTTTGTAGTAGCTAGCGATCCTGCAAAGATCGGTATTCCATCTAAGTGAAACTTTTTGTAATTAAAAACTAAATATCATAAATGACATGTTATGACATTGTAACTAAGGTAAAAACAAATTTATATGAAGAATTTTCAACACTTGCAAAAGACACAGAACTTGTCAATAATTACGTGTATCATAAATATCAATGTGTCAAATGCATGGTAATGTGTATAAAGTTTTGTTTATTAAATGAAAGTACTGTACAATGATTATTATTAAAAAATATTAGCGGTCTGCACTTCTTTTACACGTAAACTTTATGTATGCCAAATTTCAGACTCCTCCGTCCATGCAATTGACGCAAATATGTCTCTATTGTCTTTGCCTCACGTATTACCTAATATATAGATAATTAAATATATTGAAACGCATGTCTGCATCTTTTAACTGTTCTAAAATCTAATAAACAATAATGAAAAATTCTTTACGTCAGAGCGATGAGTTATACCTAAGAGTAAATAAAATTCTAGAACGTTCGGCGCGTCCAATACTTATGAAATACCTTCAGTGGCATTTCATTTTTCTCAGCCACCCAATATTGAAACAAACGATATATTATATTTGTTCAAATTCACAACTCGTATACATATAAAAGAAAAAGGTCTGTATTTCTTAAAATGGTATCATGAATGTTTCAAAGGATTTTTATCAAAGTCTTCGTAAGTGAATCATTTTCTTGGATATGATGGTAGGTATTTGCTATTTTCACAATTTTCATATCAAATCACTTATGAGGCTATAGGGTCTATAGGTAATGTTAGTTGGATGGAGAACTGTAAGAGATTTTTTGTAATAGTATTCTATGTGCGACGTGCTCATTGCACGTATACTAATTTGTTTTACTATCTTACTATTATTATGAAAATATAATAAAACAAAATGTAAATTTTAGATAAATACAACAAGGTTTAACTTTAATTATAAAGGTTGATTATGCATTTTAAAAAGAGTTAGTTCGACAGCTCATTACAGCTAGAGACAAACCGGGGAGGTACCTCTCACTTACACGTTTATGGACGTCGGTAGTCATAAAAGCGACCACTGCTCGTTTGCCTTCCTATACTATAAAAAGAACAAAATCCAAGCGGTCGATATCGGAGCACATTCCGTTAGTAGTGCAGCAGTATCGATACATTAGATCAGTTATTTAGAGATTGGCACATGTCGATAGCGGGGAACGTTCCGGGTAATGAGGGCGGTGTCTCGGGCACGCCGCCCGTGTCGCGGAGGTGGCACGCCGCCCGTGTCACGGAGGTGGCACGACTCGACACGCGCGACCCGCGGACACTACCGGGCTCTAATTTATGCAGCTCCAGATCTCTGTCTATGCGGTTTGCATGCGATCTCGGGTTACGGACACGCGGAGGTCAATGCATAGTTAGTTTCTTTCAAAAAGTTTTTCTTAATTATTTCCTCGTTTTCGTAATAAAAAAAAAATTATGACATTCTAGACAAAAAGCGTTGCAGCAGCCAATACACAAAGTTGATAAAAGCGAGGGGTACTAAATGAAACTACGTATTACTTACATAAGTGCCTACTGTTAATCCGAAACTGAAAAAAAAAAGTTTGCGAGAAGTATACGGAAATCCTTTTTTCTACGCACCTGTTAGACCTCTGGTGTTACGGATGTCTGTGGGCGTTGGTGATCACTTTATATCAGGTCCAAAACTGCTCATTTGCCTCCTATGCTAAAAAAATAAGTTAAATAGCTTAAGCTGACTTAATCTGAGGTCCTACCATTTTGGAACACGCTGTTGCTGACTATTGTCTTGTTATTATAATTGTTACTTGTAATAATTTAGGTTATTGTTGTTGCGTGTTATTTGTTAACTTGTTTTTGTATGTTTAATATTGAATCAGTGTGTTTTAACAAATAAAGATATTATTATTATTAATAATAATTATGAAAAAATGTAAACATCCTTTGGACTGGACGCAACAGCGAGCGGCAACCTCGCACGAGGTAATTACCCCGGTCCCCCAGAGTCGGCCGGCCTCTCGATCAGCTGACTATGCAGCGTGTATGAAGTGAGAAAAAACTTCTTTGCCCTGATTGATCTGATTGTATAGTGTAGCCAAGTTATATCTACACATTAATATGTGGTTTCATTTAATGCCTCTCGGTTTTATCAACCTTGTGTATTAACCAGATTGGCAGGAAATTCTAAGTAAATAACAATGAATAAAGTAGCTATTTGCTTCTATTATAATACTGAAATGCTTCAGGAAGTTTCGAGTCTGCGACAGTCGTGGCTCTAGCAGTGGGAGTGGGTAATGACAGGTAATGGCGGAGGCCGGCGCAGTCTCACGCGCCATTAGCTGCGAACTTGAAGCTACTCAAACCTATATAAATCTATTAACGTTGTACTACAACATTCTTTCCGAAAGTAGGCGATAACGCCCACTTGTGGGCGTCGGAGGCCTAAAGGGGGCGATAAGGGGTTTAAAAAACAACTGTCTTATATAGGCCACACAACAAAAATCAGATCAATCGGAGCACAGTTTAGCCACAGATTTTTTTTAAGTTTTCCTTACTTCGTACACGCTGTATCGTCACCCTTTTTCACCCCGTGCGAGGTTGCCGCTCGCTGTAGCCGCCGGTACAAAGCATGATTACATTTTTTTCGCTACTAAATTCTTTGAAAAAAATATTTTAGTAAACTTTTTTAAATAGTTTCCGATTAACTGTAGGCATAGTATACGTAGTTTCATTTATTGTCTCTCGGTTTTAACAATCTTGTATACTACATACCTAACAGATACATACAGAAAAAATGTTCAAATCGGTCGAGCCGAGGAAGAGTTCGCCCTAAACACTGTAACACAGAGTTTTATATTTTCTGATTCAGCATCTGTTTATCTGAAAAGGTATTGCGCTTACAGCCATTTATTCGGTTTAGTTCAGTCGTAACTGTTAATGGCGTGAGCTAATAAATCTCACTCGGACTTGATGAGGTTTGTTTAGTTCGCGCCACTTCGGTAACTAACACAGACAAATAGTACAGGTGCTGGCATTTACGGTATCGGATATTTCCCTCGAAATTCATACGTACTAAATAATATTAAAACTTCAATATGTTAGATTTGAAATTTATTTTATTGTTAATTTTATTGGGATATGTGTTAATCCAAGTTACTCTCTATGTGTGTGCCAAATTTCATGAGAATCGGTTCAGCAGTTTTTGCGTGAAGGAGTAACAAACAAACAAACAAACTTTCGCATTTATAATATTAGTAGGATATTGGCAGTATACGATTGGATCTTTGAAAAGTAATTGAAACATGGAACAGGTGAATCTGAGGGCAAAAAAGTAGTTAAAAAAAATTACTGAAAAGGAATTCCGACTATTTGGTAGGTAGGTTGTGTATCTTTAGGTCTTGGAGGATGTGGACCAACACGACCGGAGCGGTAATCCACGTTTACATACCTGGTGAAAGCTATGCTTTCGCAGCTCGTACTTTTGGTGAGTTTCCGGAGTCCCAAGGAAACATGAAGGGCAAAACATATGCGTACCAATTAATCAGATGTTCACGGGCAGCAAGAGGGTCAAACAGATTTAATCAATTTTTTTTTAACGTATAGGGGTGCAAACGAGCAGTGCGAGCCATTTTCATGACCACCGACACCCACAGACATCTGCTTATAGGCTATACAGATGCACTGCCCCCCTTTCTCCCACCTCCATAGGCCACAGGCTACACCGCACGAAACGCGAGTCTCGTGTAAACGAGATGTACCTCCCCGGTCGCGCCAGCATATTTCGGCTGCATGAAAGCATGCAGTGTGCTACCTCTTCCTATTCTAAATCATGTTCTAAAAAGTCTAACAAACAAACTCCTCACTCTAACTACCAGAGGTCAATCTAGGTCCCAAAATCAATATATATGTATAAATCAATATAAATGTATGTAGATGAATAGATTCATCGCAGCTAATGGCGCGTGAGAAGGCGCCGGCCTCCGCCATCACATCGCATTACTCCAACTTGAAACTTCCAGAGCATTCCAGTATAAGAATAGAAGCTACTTTATTCAATGTTATTTACTCATATTTCCCTGATTTCCCCGTTAGATGGCGTGATATATCCACGCCATCTAGTGATTGTGTGTAGTAGCTGAGTGTGTGATGAGTGTTTGCTGCTCTATGGAATGGAAAAAGTGCCACACTGCATGCTTGCATGCAGTCGAATTGGGCCGGCACGACCGGGGAGGTACCTCTCGCTTACACGAGACCGGCGTAAAGTGACAGCTGTGCTGTCGCGTTTCGTGCGGTGTGTAAGTAGCCGGTGTCCCATGGAGGTGAGAGGAGAAAGGAGGGCAGCGCATCTGTATAGCCTCTATGCGGATGTTTGTGGGCGTCGGTAGTCATGAAAATGGCTCCGACTGCTCGTTTGTCCTCCTATACCAAAAAAAAAAAAAAAAAAATTTGGTCTTGATTATTATTAAGGTTACATTACTGCAGAGGCAAAAGGGAACCTTCCTTGGATCACTTCGTTGTCTCTCTAACCTTCTGTCATGATGCTTTATACCAAGAAAACGAAGTTTTATATATAGCCTCTTCTCAAAAGCTCTCTCTCTCTCTCTTCTCTAACAAAAGGCTTTCACCCGTTTACTTAACACTAGTGTGTTCGTGAAGTAATGCTTACACAAAGCGGTGTGAAATAGATAGTTCATCATCATCATCATCAATCAGCGGTCGTCTTCTGCTGGATGTAGGTGTCCCCTATTAAGTCCCCCCCCCCATTAAGCGACAAAGGTCACGGTCACGAGCCACTTGCATCCAGCGGCGCCACCTTGACCAAGTCGTCAGTGCACCGGGTTGGAACCCTTCCAACACTCCGTCGTCCAGTGCGGGGCCGCTACTCGAAAATCTTTCTTCCACAGCGAACTTCTTTTACTACAATATTTGAAACTGTTAAAGATCAGGATTTTCCGGCTCAGTAATTTGATACTGAAATGCCAGCGTCTGAGACCTTCATCAGGTCGACTTCAGCTGCAGTATTAGGGCACAAAGGACAGAACAGAAGATATTTTTTATTTTATTAAAATAAAGCGATATGCGGATAAAAATCAGTCATTGTGATTGAGGATTGAATGTAAAACTATCTTATAACTAGCTTCCGCCCGCGGCTTCGCCCGCGTGGATGTCGGACTTCAAAAATCCCTATAAATTTAAACTTGTAATTCTGATATGAAAGCTATATTACTGTAAAGTTTCATGAAAATCTGTTCAGTAGTTTTTGTGTGAAAGAGTAACAAACATCTTTACAAACTTTTTCATTTATAATATTAGTAGGATGCTATATGTGGCATAATAAAACTCAAGATAAGCCCGCCACAAGCTAACTAGCTCCACTTTGCTGGTTCGCGTATTTGCTGACAAGATATTATAATATTTTTACTAAAAAAACCATTTAGTTTTCATTTCAAAAAGACACAGACACAACAAGATCGACCTCATGGTAAACAAGTATTATGCAGTAGAACTTTAGGTAAATAAATATTTTATTACAATTGTATATAATTGTGATACAATCGTGAATAGAAATACTCGGCAGTATATTTTTATAACCCATAATTTGTTTAAACACTTTCACAACGTTAAAGACAGTTGGAAGGCATGTTCAAAACTTTATTATCTCTTGCCTCTTTACTGTCGAATAGAACTAAACAATAATACATAGTAACCTACATGTCAACACCGTAATACCTCCATCATGATAATTGTAGACCGCTATTTAAAAGGCTTAAAATATTACCCATTCCGTGTCTATATATTTATGAAATATGCATCTTTGTTAGAAAGTATCCTCAATACTTTAAAGTTAGAAAAGAAATTAATTCCAGATCCAGGCGTAAGAATAAAATTTGCATACCTAGACAACGATTAGCGCTGTTTGCTAAAAATGTATATTGTTCAGCGATTCGTATCTACAATCATTTACCATTAAGTACTTACGACATGAACCTTGTCACATTTAAAAAATATTTATTTAAATAATTATTGGCAAAATTATATTATAAAGTTAAAGATTGTAATAAATTGTTTATACCTACCTAATTTTAAAATTGACGCTTACTATTGATTTAATTAGAGGGAATATATTGTTTATTTTTTTTATATTATAAATTATATTAGTTTATTTGGAATTTCATTAGGACATTATTTAATTATTTATTTTTATTAAAAAAAATATATATTCTCTCATCTCAAATCTGGACCTAGGAAATATTATAAAATATTGAATAATGCAATAATGAAATGGAGTAAAGATGTAAATATATATAGAATTGTACTGTGTGGGTGTATTGTACTTATTAATTAAAAATTGTATTTATGATATTTGCACGCCTAAACGGCAGAATATGTTGGACACGATATAAGTATTTAATGTAAATCTATTTTTGTACCCATATTCCGGCAAATAAAACATTTTCTTTCTTTCTTTCTTACTTTCATTGTCAATTGTCTACACTCTACAATAAGTGAAAGTGTTTTAGTCTTAAATTGTGTAGAAACGGATTACACCTTCAATTAAGAATGTTTAAGATTCAATAAATACCTAGCTAAAACTGCAAACGGTAGCCTAACGTATCATTTTCTTGTCCGTCCGTTTGTCGATGCATCTGTCTGTCTGTAAGTCAAGATTTGCATGCAACACGTGGAAATCTCATGGCAAAATTCACGTCGAATACTGTGGTTTGCAATCTCTTGAAGAACAGAGAAATTATACTTCTAAGTGATCACAAATTACCAATGAAGATTTAAATAATAAATATACTACTGTAATAACTATTACACGGTAGATATGTATTTGTAGTTTACTTCATACATGATCTTACTTACCTCTTGTTAGTACGGGACCATCAGTTTTCGAGTTGGACTCGTACTGACCGATTTTTAAGTTCAGGCCAATGTTCTAATGCAATAAAAATATACTATTTCAAACAGACTTCACCGCGATTTATTTAAACATTTACATTTACAAAGCTTCGTTTTAGCTGTAAGTAACAATGAGAATGGAAATTGTTTAAACAAACCGCACTGACTTACCGTTTTAAATAGCTTTATTGTTGTGCGCTTCGCTAATTTTTCTCTATGTATGAGAAAGTAAAGTAGATTTGCTCTTCAATGCTAAACATGTTTGAGTTCTGTAAAACATAATTCACGGCCCAAATTAAGAATATTCCTTTCTTCAGGAATCAATGAATTCAATGAGCTATATTTTTGCACATATGGTCTTATAGGATTCAGCAGTACTTCAAAAAAAAAGACCGGAATCGTTATATGATGACTTAGATCTCCAACGATCAAACGACACTTAGTACCATTTTTAGAAATGCGTAGAGACATGAAGTTGAAATTAATTTCAAATAGTCACGTACGAAAATCTGCAATTACTTGGAGCAGAGAACCAAAATTCTTGGTCAACACAATCAAAAGATACGGTCGTTTAGGCTCCGCTAATATTAGCATAATCAGCTTTTTCACGAATCTTTTTTTTTCGTTACAAACACAGTGCTTTTCTGTTTAAGCAATTTTGTTATTTTTAGGCTTAAAATATTTTGTTGATGTTGTACTTGTTGATTTAACATTTATGAATAATAAAATGAAGATAGTGTTGATTAAAACATGACTTTTTTTGGAACACAGTAAAAAAGTTTACGTTCTCTTTGAGTGCTGCAACTTACGCAGTAAAAAGTTTAGTTACGAATAAATTGTGAAAATCGCAACACTTAAATCCAGTCGCGGCCCATACACGCATAGAAAAGTAAGTTACGCAGGGGCTCTACTAGCTATTCCTGACTTTAAAAACTAATCAATAATAATAATCAGAAGATAGTGAATCTTTGTTAAAATTATATAAGTTAAGCTCAGATTCAATAATGCCTAGAATAATAAACTACAACGTTTAGTTACACATCTGAACTCAATGTTACACCCGTCATTTTCTTTTTTTTTCATCCGTAAAGTTCAAATGTACTTTTACACAAGCAACAACCCTAGGTATGTTATCTTCAACTTTTTTAATAAAAGAGTATACGTATCGCAGAGGCTGGCATCACACCTGCAAGATCTATAGCCCTGTAGATGTTCATGCGTTAGACGTTCATGTATCAGCTGCTCGTTTATCTCTATATGTGCGTGCCGTGTCTGTCTGGACCCGTCACTGGTCACGCCTCTAGCGTCCTTGGGGCAAATGTGGAACAGTTTTAGATCTACAGCTTTCGTAACCAGCATAGACCTTTTTTATAGCATGAGCATAGGAACGTGTCGAAGCCTTTTGGTGTTTACTGACGATGCTATTACAGATCCGTATAGAGGCTATGCAGGGGCTTACACTCCTTGACCTCACCCTCCAAGTAGGACCCACAGACCAAAACGCACCAGCATAGATATCTCTTTATATTATATGAGCTAGGGGTACTATTCTAGGGTTAACCTAACAAATGCAGAAAAAACAAAAACCTAACAAAGCAGGAATGGCACTTCCAAATCTTTTTTTTTGGATAAGTGGCAAATGAGCAGATGAGCTGACTACCGCCACCCATAACATCCGCAAAACTTTTCAGGCGCGTTGTCGGCCTTTTAAATAAGAGTAAGCTCTTTCCTTGAAGAACCCCCAACCGATAGGTTCAGAAATACCGACTGTGGCAGCAGGTTCCTCAATGATGTGCGCGGTAAGAAGTTGCGCATGAAACGGACAATTGTGGACTTCGGGACATTGAGGTGGTGGTGGTGGAACTTATAATTCTGCGGCGATGTCCCAAAGTGGAATTTTGCTGCTGATAATAATCCGAACAACTCATTGGAATACTCCCGGTTGTAGATAAGATAGAATATACAGAACGAGCCAACATCTCCGTAATGCCAGAGGATCAAGCTGTTCGGGTATAAATTACATTTATGGAGGGTAAAATAAACACAAGCAGTATCTATGGTATAGAGTTTATTCTCATATAAACACGCTATCTGTCGGATTATATTTACAAGATATTTGGGATACACACGTCAGCCCGCACCAGTTTGTATACAGTCGATATGTTCACAAGACAAAACGAACCTAAATGCAATTTGTACCAGTTCCAACTGATCAGCTTCGATTATTTGATGAAGCTCGGGATGAATTTATAGTTGCTGCTTGTAGACGGAAAGAGCTATTATTATATAAGTATAAAAAATATTGTTTGCCGGTATGTCCTTTATAAAATCGTAAGCTATATGTTTGATCATGTCATGATCTTTAGCAAAGTTGTTTGTCATGAGCTCACAAAGGTTTCCAAGTTCGTACATAAGCAATATTCCATGCATGTCTAGTCAGCTAGTTAAATATAAAAAATAATGTTTGTTTATTTTCTTTTATGGGCTCTACATTTGTACGAGATATAAACTAATGTTTTTCGCAGCTTAATTTTGTATTTTCTGAAAAAGAGACTAAAAAAAGCACAACGACGCTATGATATGTCCACAATTATTTTTGTATAGAGTAGGTTTATCTGCAAACCGCTAAATAGAAGAGATTGTGAGTGATTACTGACGTAGACATCTGCAGCATTTGAGGTCTGCCAGCATCAGCAGTATTTTTCTGCAGTGATCAACTTAGTGATATTTTTCATAGAAATAAGATGATTATATATACTATACGACTCGCGTCCACTTCTTTGGGAGTTAAAAAAATTGTTCAAAATATAGCTAATGTAACTTTCTGATAAAGTAGCTTTTTATTAGTAAAATAATAGTAAAAATTAGTTCATTGGTTATGGATCATATTTGTTACAAACAAAAAAACATCTTTATAATATAGATTGTTCTATTCCGAGCTTAATCAAATAACTAACCGAACTGGTTCACAAGTTTAAGATATTGTTAAAGAGGCTAACTTCAAAATATCCATGTTCTTTCCTGGCCCTCGCATCGTCAACAACTATAAAATATACAACGTTTTTCGAAATACCCCACCATTACATGGTGGTCATCGGCTAACCAATTTATATATAAATATTACGTATTTGTTATTGCGAAGGATAACATGATAGTCGAAGCGAATTTCGTTTACACAATTTTAATACTGGTATATTTTATTGTTATTATGTATACATACGGACGATCAAAACTTGAAAATAAATATCGTAACTTAAATTAAAAACTTATAAAATTCGATAATTTAAAATGTATTTAAATGTTAGGCACATTAAAATCGATCGCATTAGCCAGTCGAATCTAAGGCCCTGTTCAGATAAAGTGTTTTATGCGCGAGGGGACTCGCTCGATGTTCTAGACGCAAATACGACGCCCGAGTATCTGTGATAGTAAAAGATAGACTCAGCTCAGCTGGATTCTGGACGCGACATACGCAGCTCTAGTATCTCGGCAACGCACGAGCGTCTACACACGAGTCGACTCGTGCGTTAAACGCCTAATCTAAACAGGCTGTAACACTCTATTTGGTATGTTAACTACATTATGTTCACTTAGTTATGTTCACTAAATTACGTTAACATCCGTCAAGCCATTCAGACTGTAGCAGAGAACATAAAAATCTACATACGTATCCATTTAGATTAAATCGAATGAAAATTAAACACATTACCCTCCTTCTGACTCAATCGGGCAATAAAAACAAGGGATAAGAGGCCCGGGAAAGTAATTTCATTTTATTTAGCTGTTATACAAATTTGTGAGATATCAAAAAGGTTTTTCTTAACGACCTCGGCTCTCGAGCTTTATTCCACGAGGCTGTATTGGGTGCTTTTCGTGTTTTAGTTTATTTTTTTTTACATTAAGGATCTATGTAAATTTCATGAATAAATAGAATAAAGGAATGATAAATAGAATTTATTGGTTTTTTTGCAAATTTTTTGTATGTATATTGTCACCCAAAATTACAATAATTTAAATTGTGGATAAACTTATGCGAAATTATCATTAAGTTATAAAATTATAAAAATTATTAGTTATTGTATTTATTTCAATCGTCCGTATTATAAATGCGTGAAAAAAAATTGCAGGCCTTAAATAATATAAATTACATATGCGGTGTGATAGAAATATAATACATAACGCAATAAAAACTTAAATACTACCCTCTATCACATAATTATAAGATTAAATTATGACTTAATAAATAACATTGTATATTTAATATGGCAACAAATCATTAATAACTAAGCACCTAAAAAGTAGGAGTAAAGGTATTTACACATCTGTACAGACTTATATATTTGTATCACTTTTGTCTAAATATTTATATTCACAAATTTTTCATGACTGTCACATTACAAACGGGCTTTTTCACAAAGAATTTCGGAGTGGAACACGGCTTCGCGACTCTATCGCCATGAAATTCCCTTTCATCTTTTTGTTAGCGAACGTCACCGAGATAGCTCGAAAAAGTTTTTTAAAACTACACGTTAAAACTACATGTTTCATGTAAAAGAGATAATATTGCCTTTACAATTTCAGGAATGTAAAATAAAAAGAATATTTTTGCCTTTTAGGTTGATACTGCTTTTATCATCCGCTAAAACCAGACTGCAAATATTCCACATTCGAAAAGTTGTCAAGTCTACGACGGCGGTGACAGTCATGACACGTTCATAAACATAAATAATTGATTTCTAATAAAATTATTGCCAATTAGCTAATAATTAACAATGATTAGAGATTCTTTATATATTATATCGAATATATTCCGACAATATTCTCACACCATACCTAAAATAAATGCAGAATAAACAGTAACTTTCCATCAATTCAATTTGACATTATAAGATTCGTTTTTCGGACTCGTTTAAAAATTCATAATCTTTGCTTCAAAGGGCGGGAAATTTAATATTTACGTTTTAAAACAAATCTTGTTTCAATCATGCAAAATAAATATTCAAAGAGCGCTTTTTATTTTAATTTAAGATTTTTTACAGTTGAAGATTTTTTAAATTGAAATGATGGAACGGTGACTTTCTGTTATTTATTTTGTATCACAAAATAATATTTACAAAAAACATTTTGGATACGCAAACCACATGATATGTACAGTAGAGTTTCAGTGTTATATTCATAAATGCTCAACACAAACGAATAATATATTTCAAAATTCAATCTCTCCAATTTAGCGCTCATACTCAACAATCACTTGCACCATTGCATTCCCATTAATTTTTACTTCATCATTGAAATAATTTATTACATTATACATCAAAACTTCAAACTTTTATGAATATAAAACTACTGCCTATTCATAAATTTTATATTTTATTTTTTAATTTTTCAATATTTTCATTACACTACACTTTAATTTCTAAAGCTGGCGTCAAGTATTTAGACTAGCTACGCTTTTTTATATTTGTTTATGTTTTTTATATTCTGTCTTTTTAACTAGAACTCACATAGTTTTAGTATTTAAATGTACTCTAGTACGATTTTCATAAGTGGATTATGATTTTTACACACTTTTGATTAGGATAGCCACAACAAGAAAAATCGAAAAGATGCAATGTTTATAGCACCAAGAACACACATAAATGCCAACTCTAAACATTATTTTACCTATATAAAAATAGTACATTGTTATAAATTATATGCAGGAAAAAGCTAGGACTGGCCCAGTGGTTACTTTACAAGTTGCAACTCAGTTCGTGTCAGCTGCTAGCAATTCAATGCCTTCACAAGGACTAGATTAAGGTCTCGTATGTCCCATTTTTCTCCAAATAATATAAAGCAACTGCTTGTTTGTATTTTTAGCAGTCGTTATTTATTTAAAAAGCTGTATTTTTCATCAAAATGGCAGTAATGTGATTGCACAAATAAAAAACTTATATTTTGCTTCTGATCACTAAAAGCAATAAGTGCTCGCTATAAATTTAAAAAAACCATTTCACTGGGTATTGCTACAAAAATGTTGATTCTATACGCATCAAATATTTTGAACGGCATCAGAATGAGCATGTAATAAATAAATGCGGACCTCTACCAGTTATTAGATGATCATTAATCTGAGATGGCGATACAGACACAGAAAGTGCCTGAAATCCTGGCAGTTGATTGCTTACATGACGAAAACATACACAAAGTGCATGCAGTCGACAAGCATATTACATTACACTACCTAAACTGCGAAAACATTTCAGCGGTACATTTCCTGATTTCGTAATCTTCTCTTGATATACAAGGCCTGCATTAACCCGATAGGAGTCAATATAGAAACGTTGATAGCTTTCCTAGGTCAATATGGGTTTACAGTATGCATCATTATAGTCTGAAGCTGTTTGCGCTATGCGCAGTAAATAATTTATTTCCTAAACTCTACTCATGAAGCTGGCCGAAGAGCCTGCGTATAATTTCGCCACGTTCGGTTTTGACATTTCCTCCGAATCTTCACGAAGCCTTGCGAAGTTGGGCGAGGTTTTCCGACTCTCGACTAACTTCAATGTAGTGACGCTCGGCTCACTTCACACAAACCTTCGCGTAATCTATTTGACGTCACACACGAATCACAAATAAATACGTTTAACAGTCAAGATGCTTTTGCACTACATCATGGAAAGTTTATTGTCTAGTCTGGGCCGCTTTATGTGAAGCATAGGGAAATGATTGTGAAGGCAAACATGAAGGCTATTGGCCTGAATTTGTTGGAGGAGCCGGTAACTGGGGGAGCAGAATACGTGGTGTCTTCGCCGATGATAGTCCTTGTACCTGTTGATAAAAATACTTTGTTAATGCGGGTAATATTGGAATTTGTGTCGTCTATTTCTTTAATATAAATATGATAAAAAATAACATAAAAGTTTTAATTGGCAAAGTCACACAAAGGATGAGATCTTTATCAGACGTAGGTAGAGACTACCTTTCTGTATCTCGTAGAGCCCAGCAACTACGAGAAAAATAATAAACTGGATGAGTTCACTGATAATATTCTGTGATGTGTTTTTCTTGGTGGTTTTCATTTACACATTTAATTTAATTTTGCAGTACAATCCTTTTACCAAATATATGTTTAATAAGGTCCAAATACGTAAAAAAAAACAATTAAAAATAATGATGCTACTCTACCGTATGCTTTTTAAACAGATTTTATATAAAGGTATTATTTAAAGTGAAAGTTTTGTCCCAAAATTTCATTTGCGTAATTTACATTGAAAATATCGGAATATAACTGTATATACTTAACGACGAAAATATACTTAAAATATACTCAGACCTACCGAACATACACAGAAAATTTCATAACAGTAAGATAATAAGAGCAGTTTTGGGAGGATATAAACCACAAACACAAAGGCACGAGATATTTAATATTAGATAGCACACTAGTATAAATGAATGACCAGCGAATAGACAGATGTGCGCGTCTATTGTACGGCGTCTTGTAAAATAATAAACCGGTAAGGTTGTAGGAGCAGACGCGCTCCTTCATTAAATTAATTAATATTTAATTAATTCACGCCCAAGCTGTTGCCATCTAAAAGCGTTTTCTTTGTACCCACTTTACGTTTCAAATTCTGTTCTAACAATACTTAGCAATGTTCTAATTATCATAATTATATTCAATTTAAATTCGGGACCGATTGGCGCAGTTGGTAGCGGACGCGGATTCTAATCCCGTTGAGGTCGTAAAAACTGATAGTATTACTAACAGTGGACCTCGGTTATACTACGTATAACACCGCTCTTATTTATTCTAGCGTAATTGAATATAGCTTGAAGCTTTCTTCGGTAAAGAGCTATCTAACATCGAAAGAATTTTGCGAATTCGACCAGTAGTTCACGATATCAGCGCGTTCAAACATATTAACATATAAATACTTTAGCTCAATAATATCAAGATGATGATGATGACAAACTATTTTTAACAAATTTAGGTTCGCTAAATTTCTAGTTTTTCTCGGATTATTATATTGACTACTCTACTATTGTAGTGTAGGTACTTTTGGTTTTTTTCTAGCTATAAAGTAAATCATTACCTTAGCAGCTAAAAAATAAAGTTCAAAATTTGTCTACGCTACTATACCGACGACCGACGTAAAATAGTTTTAAATATTAACTATTCTATGCACATTGACACAGTGCCTTTTAAAACTCGTTGGTTCGTTGAAAATACACGAATTTCCACTTCATTCCTGAATTTCGTTAAAGGATTTTAAAAAACCTCGTACCAATTAAAAAGCAACTAAGTGGTCACAAGTTCTAATCGCAACAACACCAGGTTGAGGGTTAACTCAAATATGGTTGGCACAACTGTGGTTTCAGTCTTTGTGCAGTTGGTTTTCCAGTACCACCCGAGGGTTAGATCTGTTGACATAGACGGCTGCATGTAGAGAAAATATCTTGTAAGGACTACCAATGGCGTCGGAAAGTACAATCGCTAGTTTTCAGGGCTGGGGACTGACACACCTCTTTTGACCCCGCAGTGCATCGCACTCGACACGGTATTTTGGTGAGTAACACTAACAGTAGCCCCATACAACCCAGTAGATCCTACAACCGGCAAAATCCCATTTCCATCCATCCAGTCTTAAGTTTACGCGAATATTACTCAATACAATAAAACGAATTTTTGCGCGGTTTATTTATTTATACAAACCCGACATTTTAGAAACTTTACACCAACCATGATCAGTTGATCACGGGTAGACTGAGCGTCGCGTTTGTAATATACTTAAATAAACCGCGATAAAATCCGTCATTGTTTTATTGTAATCTCATAAATTCTTTCACTTTTTACCTCCTGCAATTGAAAAAAATACATAGATCTTACCAATATCGACCGCCCCGGAGCCCTCCTCCCCGGACCCCTCGGCATCATACGCCGCATCATCCTCGCTGTAGCTCCTCCCCGACCCGGAGCCCTCGTCTCCAGCCTCGTCGCCCAGCATGAAAGCGTCCGCCGCCGGGGTCTTCCCGCCCCACGAGTGGGACACCAGCAACTGTGTAAAAATAAAACTATTATAACATATTATAACATTTTATATCCTATTATAACATACTTTATCATTTAATATCGTACAGACAGACGTTGTCTTGTTCTTATTGGAAAATATGTTGTAACGGTAAAATTACGCCGCCGAATTTTCAACCCATTTTACCGTACAATAATGTATTTTCAATCGAGATACCGACTGCAGCATTATATTTATTGATAAATTATAGCCTATATGTTACCGAGGACTAATATGTAAGAAAAATATTTCATCAAAATCCGTCCAGTGTCCAGTTTTTGCGTGAAAGCCGCACCAGACACAGACAATTAAATCTTCTACAGTTTCATTATATGTGTAGATTATAACATAGTACCTACAACATTTTATATCCCAAAGTCGGGGATAAATCTTTTTATTTAAGTATGTATGTACATGAAGGCTAAAAGATTTATATTCAGTCCTAGACTTAATCGTTTTAAGTCCTAAAATATTTCTATTAGGGATCCTAACTAGCAACCGAAACCCTCGTCAAGACGTAGTGAATATAACAAAAACCCCCATAAATTACGACAAGCCTTCTAAATACACATAATAAACCAGGCGACCATAGCACTAGGCTAGAATCAATCGAGCATAGCATGCACTAAATTCTGAACATTTTAAATACGACTAAAGCAACAAAGGATATATTGCCTGCCATTTCAATCTGGCATCAATTTGATTCCTATTCAAAACAGGGATCCTAATAACTTGCTTTTAAATGTAAGTTTTTTTTGCAAAAAATATGGTAATGAGGTATTTCACAAATATGCAACCTCTTTTTGGAGGCAATTAATTAAAAGCACACTCATCTTTTTACCCTCGTCACTATTAAAATGAATACCGCGATAAATAAAATTATAAAAAACGAGAGATCGCAGGTTGGAATTAAAAATGTATTTTTATCTTTTAAATAATTTAAATAAAATAAAATAACGAGGTAGTGCTACGCTGCATTTCAGACGAATAGGGATAGCACCACCGGGGAGATACCTCTCGCAAACACGATACCGGCATGAAGTAACAGCTATGCTGTCACTTTTCGTGCGGTAAGTATCCATGGAGGGGGAGTAGAAAGGAGGACAACGCCGAAAATACGGTCATTCTAACGTTAACGTTACAATAGACGCCATATATCAACATGGCAGTAAATACGAGCGACATTATTGCGCTACCGAGTGACTTAACTTCCATAAATCTTGGTGTCAGTGGGGTTTCGGCTCAATTATATGTATACTAAATTCAATTAGTTTTCGTCTCGAATCCTGGGACATTGATCTCTTTATATCTGGATAGCGGATACGGGTTGACATACAATTTATAACAGTTTTAATATTAAACTTAATAACGTTTTTAAACTTAAAAAAGTAGAATTAAAATATGATACCGCCAAATAGTGACGGCAATGTAGTCGAGTTTAGTTCGGTTTGTGAGTATATGACCGAATTCCATTTGTTCGTCTAGTTTGTTTGGTCGACTTGTAGTTTGCATTTAACGCCAGCTTTCAGTGCTGATGATAGTTCAAGTATATAAGATACGAACGAAACGCATAATGTATCCACCACTTTACATAGTACGGGCAAACGAGCATTTCCCAGTCATTCGTTAAACACCAACGCCAATCAACATCCACCTAATGATCTATCATTACCAAGCGAACTATACAAACAGATGGAATTCAGCCTTAAGACACCATGCCTCGCTTACGTCCTGCTACTATTCGCTGCCGCGTTATACTATCTAACTTCGTCCACTCGTAATATCAGCTATCCAGTTACGTAGATCAGTGGCACTTCATAAATCATGCTCAGCTGATGTCCTCACCTGTCTCGCCTGCCGCAGCTTGTCTCCCAGCGCCGCCACCCGCGGGTCCTGGCTCGAGCTCACGGTGACCTCAGGGTTGTACTTCTGGTCGCTCAACGACACTGAGGCCACGAGAGCCTTCGTGTACCTGAACAGTAAGACACAATATATTGGTCGTTGTACTTTTAAGGATTTCAAACAACTCTAAGATAAAAAATATTGGTATATACTTTAAGAAACACTAACTCAATTCAAGATGTCTTTACTTATTTACATTGCTAGGATATTCTAGTTTTGGAATTGTTTCTCTTTAATTTTATAAAATTATACACAATAGCGTTAGGATATTTCTGGGAACATCTTTGTGTCCCTTATTTTATTTTTAGTTTTCATGTTTTAGAATAGGCTTATAGGCTTTAGGATATTTCTAGAAACATCTGTGTCATAATTCTTTTTTCATTTTCATTACGTTATTTTCGTTATAATCAGCATCGGCCTTTCGGCCACTGCTAGAGATATTACCCTCCTCATAAAATTCTAAGACGCCTGCAGACATCACCTGCAACGTTCACAGGATACCGTCACGCGCCGTAATGTAACAGCTGTGCGTTTCGTGCGGAAGGGAAGGAAATGCTTCTGAATTATCTATGATAAATTTATATTATCTGAAATTTGTTTTTAAGATAAATAAGCAGCCTGTGTGTTGTAAAGTGAACTTGTGTCTCTTTACATCAACATTTCATTAGGATGTTATTCAACGTACGAACTTTATCGTTGATACTACTAGTGTGTTGTTCTCTTGAATTGCGACCAAATAAATGATTTTCTTTCTTTCTATAACTTAGGGTCAATTCACACCAAATCGCGGCGAAGGGCAGCGAAGCGGATCGCAGTTTATGCGTCATATGAATTTCAACTTTATAATAATTAACATATCTTATTATCGCATGAGAAACTCGAACGATACGCGCGGATTCCCGCGAAGTCGCTGGAATGCGCGAGAAGTCGCTGGAATGCTCCAGAAGTCGCGAGAATTCGATAATAAGTACTATAGAGAATTCGATAATAATATGAAAATAATGCCCTTCGCCACGCTTTTGGTGTGAATTGATCCTAAAGTGCTAAAGTGTAGTATGTATACTCACTCTCCAACGGTCTCGCCGTTCCAACAGCGGTCGTTCCTCTCGTTGGCCAGGTCTGGAGCGTCACAGACCACATCCGCCAGACTA
>LUGF01040396.1:43126-53949 GCA_001625245.1 Calycopis cecrops | reverse complement strand
TCTTGGAATTCGAATAATTTAGAAGAAAATTATCATGACAGGGGTTATTGTTAATGTCACTCATAAAACAAGCAAAGTGTATTATTGTGACTAAATATTCCAAATTATCATATAATATTGATGTGTCTGGCTGGTGAAACTAGCAACCAATGCTCAGGCATTCGAATTTCGAACGATGAAATATTGGCAAAACGCCCACTTTAGGCTTCAACTACACACTAAAATAATGCGCATGTCAAACATGTTAAATGACATTAAGTGCTAGGGGTGTGTCTTGGTTTCAACCGCGTTAAGTTTCGAGGAAACTAATTTTATCTTAGGGGGTAAAAATTGTTATGTAATTTAAGATATCTGTCACAAATGTTAACAAAATCCATTCTTTGATTTTCTCATAACATACAATCATTCAAATTAATAATTTTAGTAGGAAAGTAAGGTTTATTATTTTATAGCTACTTTACGGGTTTTAACACGTTGAAATACGTGGTATATGTTTCTGCTAGCTAATAAATTTTCATCGTGTTAAAATCCAACAAATGTGTAACAAACGCGAAAGTCGCAAACATTAGTACCTACCTATATATTTAGGTTTAATATAATATTATAAGTACATACATTCGTATAACACACGATACGAAATTGAACATTTAATCAGTTTTGTTGAAATAGAAGAAACGAAACATAAACCATGTTGACAAGTTATTAAATTATTGTATAAAAAGGCTTTTTAAATGCGGTTTATTTTTTTTCTCGTACCTAATATGGCAAATCACTTAAAAAATAGGTAAGTAAGTATATTTTTTACAAAAAGATACGCCTGTCAGCCGTACAGAGGAATTAAGAATTACAAATACAGATAATTAATGTCGATTCAAAATTAGTAGGTGAGTATTTTAAAATCCAAATTAGAGCATTCGATGCTTTGCTCCTTTCATTTAAATTTCATGTAGGTAATATTTTCAACAGGCTAAATACTAGAAACAAACCTTACCTAACAATCATTCCGTGACATCGAAATAACAAACAAAAACACTTCGTTCAAAATTCAAATATTTAAAAGAAGAACAAGAAATATTGAACTATCATCAGTTAGTTTTAAAGAATCATATTTATGTGCGTGACGAAGTATAAATCTATCATTGTAATAAGATTAGTTATTGTAGGTAAGTCAATTAAGCATCCATGATTCCTCTAAGCTTCGCCCACGCGTTGTAATCTAATATCTAGACTTAATGGTATAAAATGTCATATAGCAATTTGTATTCATCATAACAGATCGTTAGAAAATTTGCAAAAATAACTTTTTCGTAGAAATGTTAAGGTGTGGCTGTTGCTTAGTTGTCCAATGTCTCGGACGACTACATCGAGACGAATTAAATTTAATAATAGCTGGCAATATTAAAAATGGCGTCAAAAAAACAAATTCTCTCTGTGCAGCGATTTCCTTCATACCATACGTCAAGAAGCTAAAATGATGAGCTCCTTCCTAGCTGAATTTGTTTTTATTATATCATGGAATATAGTTCAATTGGCTATACGTAAGTATAGAATATGTAGACCTTACATGGAATGCATCTCGAATCTCTCAATTAATTAAGTTAGGTGTGCTTAGGGAGAAATAAAAGTATTTCAAATTTTAGGTCAACCTACCGCATACACTTTGTTTGAGACGTCTGATAAACGGATGACAAATAGGTACATATAGACTAGTTTTAGGTCAACCTACCGCATACACTTTGTTTGAGACGTCTGATAAACGGATGACAAATAGGTACATATAGACTAGTTTTAAATTTCCCCATCAACTTATCTTATTTACATCAAGATCTGATTAAAGAAAAAGTCACGTTAATATATTCTCTAATTACACAACAAAAAAACAATTTAGATAAAAGCGTATCATTACGTCTGTAAATGGCGGCAGACACGTGGGTGTTGGTATAATTAATACGTGTGGTAAGACCGCAAGAGAAAAGAAAAACATCGGTGGAACTTGCGTAAATGTGATAAAAAACAATTATTATACAGCTTTGAGGAGTTGCGTAAATGTGATAAAAGTCAATTATTATACAGCTTTTAGAAGATGCGTAAATGTAATAAAAATAGATTATTATACTGCTTTGATGAATTGCGTAAATGTGATAAAATAAAAATAAATTATTAAATACAGTTTTGAGGGATTGTGAATGATAAAAATCAATTATTATACAGCTTTGAGTTGCGTGTGAGGTATATTAGGTGAGATATTTACGTGATAATTTATTGCCCGTGTGGGAAGGAGAAGGTTTTAATGGGTATCATTTGTGATAGCCTACGATCCATACCTACAGACTATGATCATATGATCTCACATAATGTCGTAGCTTATTGCTTTATGATGACGTTCTTACGATGTTGGTATAAACAAATGGGTTAAGTAAACCCATCTCAGTAGCTTTTTTTAGGGTTCCGTAGCCAAATGGCAAAAAACAGAACCCTTATAAATTCGTCGTGTCTGTCTGTCGCTCCGTCGTCCGTCAGTATGTCACAGCCATTTTTTTCCGTAACTGTTGGGCCTTCGTAGTTGTAACTTTGTAGGTTGATTATGTGAATCGCTATTGAATTTCGAATAAAAATAAATAAATTAAAAAATAAAGGGGGCACTCCATACATAGAACTGAATCAAAATTTTTTTTTTCATCAAATTGTGAGGGGTGTCTATGAATAGGCCTATTAAAATGACATTTAAGGTTACTAAAACCATTTTTCGTCAAAATCAATTGTTTGAAAGATAGACGCTTCCCAAGTGAAAAAAATAGTGTGTCCGTCCTCCCCTCCCCCTCGAACTTTTAAAATAAGAGAGTGAGAAATTTAAAAAATATGTATAGTGTAGATCTCAATGGAAACTTTTGGTTGCGCGAAATATTTCATTATTATTTTTTGAGAAATAATACATTAAAAAAAACGCAAATACAACTTTATCATTCATTCAAACGCTATGAAAAACCAAGTTATTTTATTAAAATAAAAATAACAAACCGCACGAATATAATAGTGATTAGCTCTGCATTGTTAAAAATTTTAAAAATATTTTTTTACTGTTTTCACTCACTAATGGTAGTAGCGCGAAAGTTCATTTTTTTTTGTATCAATAAAGGATCAGATTAATTTTACAATATTTAATAAATAAATAAATATCGCCTAATACACCTTGGCAAAACTGCGTGTAACGAATCGCAGCCTTTACGAAATCGGGGCATGTGCGGTGACCATGCCTCTTATAAACTTTGCAGCGGTGTAGAAATAAGAGTATCTTAATTAATTAATCATATCAGAAACCAGAACTGACAACTACAACAAGTTAGAAGACCTAATTTCGAATGAATCAGTAATTCAGCTACATGTCTTCCACTAATAAATACAATTAAAAATCTCGTGCGTACAAACTACTTAAATTACACATGTTTAAAATACTCGTTAATGAAGTTGGTACCTGTTTCAATTATATACAACATTAATTATCGTAAGTTATTTAACGAAACACTTGAATACGCCGCGCACGAAATAATTAACTTTCAACGTGTATACTATATTAAGTACTGGCATTAAAATAATTAAATTTTATCAACATGATAAAAAAAAATTGGAATTCGAATGTGTAAATTCGAATTTCAAACACATTCTCTTTTCAAACTAATTACCAGGAATCAAAATGGAGTGTCAATATATGCGTGTTTTAAGAGTGCATTATAAACGGTAGTCGTTAGTTGTAGTTATCTATCTAATTCAATGATGATGAGGTATAATTTATAAGATGGGTTTCTCCGGCGCCTACGCTTCGACCTCAGCACGAGGGATCATTAGTGAGATCGATAGTGGGTTGGATTACGTGCATTAAGCCTACGATCTTTGTTTATAACGAATAAAAAAATAATGATGTGTTATCATTATATTAAATTGACAAATAGCTTTATTAAGTAGGACGTTTCCTATTATGAAAAAGATACAATTTCGACATTAGGCCGTGCCCCGCTTACACCCGCGTAAATTCTAAGAAAGCCTCTATTACTTTCGGGAAAGTAATTCTTAGGCTGTTTTAGATTGTAATCTATATCCGTACCTTTAATTCAATTCTCTTTAGCATTTTTACGTGAATAATAATTAACATACATACGAACTTATAGGATTTAGAACAAATTGTTTCTTCATAAGTAGAAAATTGATTACGCATAACCACACCCACCACAAACTACCTATATCGAAAATGTTATCTGCGCAGATTTGCCTAGGGTTGACCCTACAGTGTGACCCGCCGGAATACAAAACGGCGCAGTTTTTGAAAACGGCTTGGCGTAATGTAGTATGGCGTTTTATTTCAACTGACTTCAATATACACTCCAGTATCATAGTTCTTACGGAATCACAGCACTAGAAAGAACAAATCAATCTTTTCCGGCCTGTTTCTACACACACCGTATACCTGCGCAGGCACAACTCTCTGATACACCGTAGCGTGTAGAGTGGAGGACGGAGCTTTCAAATGCTAGCACAGGTAAAGTTGTACCTACGAAAAGTACCAACAACTTTAAGTAAGTAGTTGTATAATATCTGCGAATATACTAATGTAACTTAACAACAGCACACACGCGAGATCGCGGTACTGTCGCACGACTATAGCACGACTCTACTGCGACGGTCGCAGACAGTCGCATATCGCCGCGTCTAAAAGTCTCTCGTGTGCTGTGGCTCTTAAAGTTGTTAAGCGCAGACCAGAATTAGCTGTCGATCGTAAAGAAACAACAGCGTGTCTATGTGAGAGGAAGTCGTACATCCCAGCGTCTGCTAGTGTAGTGCACTACCTATTATTGGAAATACTAATATTGTTAAATTTAGACTGTTTATTTGTCTGTGCATAAGAGATATTTAGTAGGTATTATATTTTTTTTTATAATATAAGCGAACTATCGAGCAGTCGGAGCCATTTGACAACCGACCTCCATATAAATATACAGACGTTGCCCTCCTTCCTCCGCCCACCAGCGCGGTCCACCGGCTAGTTCCCGGACGAGTCGCAACAGCATAACTGTCACTTTACGCCGGTATCGTGTGAGTGAGAGGTAGGTAATTCCCCTGTCTTGCCGGGCTTATTCGGATACATGCCTGCATGCATGCAGCGGAACACTCTTGCTTTTATCTCGTTTTGTATATGGCCAAAAATACCAAAGAGAGTAAGAATTTTGCTCTGCCTCTGTCATAGAACCTTAGATAAACTCGAATATTATATGCAGATATGCAAAAAATATTATTGAATGTATATAATAATTTACTCGGACTTCGAACTACTGCGAAATAAAAAAAAATATAAAAGGTTTAATAGTTTTCTTAATTGAATAAACGCGGTTCGCTGGTGGTTCTTAAATTCTACATCGCAAATTTAATTAAAAACTGCAAATAGTGACCTCATAATTAATTTTGCAAAAATTAATGTAAGTTAAGTTTACTTTTTGCAAAAGACCGGACATTTGCATAAACTGCACGAACTACATACATCTTATTACAATTTTATTCACTAGAAAATATGTTTACGATATTTATGTGTTGCTCGACAGCTACATGCATTTTAATAAGCACTTTAAGCGCTTAAGTATTATGTCTCACTTAGTAATAGATAGGTTTCACAGCGATAACTTTCCTACGAGAAATCGATATAAACGATAAAGAGATCAAGCGATGAATAAGTTACAAGTTATCGATTTAGCGCTGTAGGTATATGCAACCTAAATAGGTAATAAAGCGGCTATGAAAATACTATAGCGTCCATAAGTCATATTTTTATCACATATGTGATGCTTTTCATCGCTATCTGGTTTAGGGCTGTATCAGACTCCTACGTACTAACGTCTTCTATATTCTATCTACTGATTTACATTTTTTTAGAATAGGTATATCAAAATATTCTTTTAGTGCACGACTGTTTCTAAATGACCAAACCATCAACCAACGTGCAACGGTGACAAGGTTTTTACTAGGAAACGATCTTACATAACGATAAATAAATAAAAACTGTGTGTCCGCTCCGAGGTACGATTGGAGGATTTTTTTTTAAATGTGTATTTTGGACCACACAACTGAAGTTTAAGTTAAGTAAGTTTAAAAAAAATTATTTAATACACAAATTCATTACCATAGTTAGAGTGAAATAACATGTCATATTATGATATTTATTTTTAAAAACAAAAGTTTCACTTAGATCGAATTTGAATTTTGAATATGAATGACAACTTCTGTTCCTAACCTCGCCCGATCAACACATTTTTCCTCTCGCGAGCTTACTCCACAAATCAAGCGCGCCTCAAGAAGTTTTACTGCAAAAAAAATTTTGGAGCGAAAGCTAAAAGACATAGTCGTTGTACTCTATGGCGTGGTATACTCGTATAATATAAAACGAGATATAAAATGCTATATCGTTACGCTGTTGTTGCTGCTCAATCAATCCGCACGATTTAATCCTCGTATTTTTCATAGCTCTAAAACCTTTTACAGTGGACAGAAAGCTTACGAATACCAATAATTCAATCGAGTCGTAAGTAACTCAGACAAAAGCTTCAAACTTTTCACTTAACATCGTAACTTGAAGTTCGCACTTAGCATTGTTTTGACAGAATCGCATTGGTAACCTCTAACCGCTTCTGTGAAGTGAAAGCGGGCGTGGGCGGGCGCCTGGCGCCATCTTGTGGCGAGTGTTTTTTTTAAATTCATTTAGCTGCAGTCAACGACCTTTAATTATGGAATGTATGTGGTTATACAGTTTCATTTATTTATTGTTATTGCGGTTGCAAAGGTGAAATTTTTGGACGTTTCGGCGCCGATTTGTTTTAAATGGCTAATGTAATTTATGGCATTTTTTTATATTAGTTGAATATTCAAGCCAATAGGTAATGTGTATTGGCTTGTTATAGTGATGACTAGGTAAGGCTCTGTTGACATTTGACCGCAATTTTCGACAGTGCTTCGTGGGGCTCTTCAAAGTCATCGGTCCCTCTTATTGCTAAACGAATATATATATATACTTTATTTAAGCCCGTAAGCAATTTAAATACTTTTTATAGCCAAAATCCTAAGGGGACAAACGAATAATGGGAGTCATTCGGCAACTACCGAATACCGATGCCCAATGCTCGGGACAAAAATCTCAATTTACACCGATCTTTGAGAGGTACTTTACCGGTCGCTCCGTCCTGATTCTGTTGTAATGCAGCAATAACAGCAATTCTTAATCGAAATAAAGGTCTCAGGTAATAAAATACTTCCCTGTTTTTAGGGTTTCGTACCTAAAAGGTAAACGGAACCCAATTACTGAGCCTCCGCTGTCCGTCCGTCTGACACCAGGCTGTATCTCATAAGCCGTGGTAGCTAGAAGGTTGAAATTTTCACAACTTATGTATTTGCTTTGCCGCTATAACAACAAATACTAAAAATAAAAAAAAATTAAACACTTGGGTGGGGTGCCTATACAATAATGGTACGGAACCCTTCGTGGGCGAGTCCGACTCGCACTTGGCCAGTTTTATTATTATTCTGTGTATATTTTTGAGATCGAGAACGCGCCATATTGAGAGTCCTCGATGAGTCGCCGCGATAAGAGCAGATGGACTTATCTCTACCATCTAAGCCTTGCATTGACAGTTCTCTGCAAAAAAATCTGTTGGCTCTGATTACAATCCTTGTAATTATTCTTCAATTTGTTTTACTGAATCCTTGGCTCGGGGGTAAAAAATTACTAGTGAAACTAATTTGTGGTTTAACTTTGAGATCTTAGGCATAACAATTGTTACTTTTACATAGCATCACAACATGTAGCCCGCTGAGTTTGTTTCGCCGGTTCTTCTCAGGACAGGGCTAGGGCTAAACCGGTGGTTAATTATTAATAAAAATTTATTGTTGACGTTCAAAAAGTAATTCCTGTAATTCTATTTTGAATAATAACTTTTTCATTTTCATAATTCTGAAATCTTTGCGTCGTGAAGTGTATAGCAGGAGAAGACTGTTCTTTTTCTTTCTGAAGAATTAATTATTCATAGTCTGGAGGCATGCTCCAGGTCAGAAATAACCTGGTGGATTTGTGGGACTCGAGAGCCAAACAGCCGCTTCTACTACCTACTAAATCCCAGCCGCGGGAAAGAGTGGCAAGGTGTTGAATGTGAAATGCTCTCATATAACATGTGGAGATGAAAATAACCCCCTATTATTCTAGTTACTTTATTTATTAATGTTTTTTTATTTTCCACAATAGTCCTGCATTGCTGATAGTTATGACCTGACTTCTAGGTCACATAGAATCGTTGTATTGGTACTATCTACGTCGCGTTTTGTACAGCTAGTAATGTATGTAAAGAAAATGAATCATATTAAATATGTTTGTCAACATTAGCAGTTTGACCAGTGGCAAAACTTATTTTCTCATTTACAGTATAGAAATAAGTAAACATATTTTAATAGGCATAAGTTAATCACGTATATGGTAATATCAATACAATCCTGCGGCGCCTGTAGCTGCGAGACATGTTATTATATGTTGTTATATGTTATTACTAAATCACATAATTCTCTGTTGTTTGCATGTTGTTTTAGTAAACTTTATATTTGCTGTCTCGTCTCGTTTGCTTGGTGCGCTGCGTGTATATCATGTCCAAGTTGCAAGTTGTTTTATAGCACTTTAGGACAAGTGATATATCGGAACCATTTTGTATCTATCGACGTCCATCAGCATCTGGAGAATAAATGAGTATGCAGTTGCGTTGTCCTTCTTCAGCCATCCCTTAATGGGCCATCATCAAATCACAGGCAGCACGACACTCGATAACTTGCTCATCACTTTCGAGGATGTTAGCTAGAGGTACCTCCACGTCGTGCCATCCGAGTTCACCAACAATATAGCGCGACCTCTTACAAAATACACTACGTTCTTCAATGGTTATAACACTTTAAAGTTTCCTTCAACAACTTTCCTTATATTAGTTAAAGACAGACACCAGAGCACATGGTGTGTCATCCATTATTTTAGTTATACATTAGATGTTAAACATAGGAAGAAGCTGTTCAAAATCGGCTTGACTCTTTCGCAATGCTGCGACTGTACCACTTAAAATATCAAAAACAATTCGCATGTACATATCGTATTTGCAATCATTTCGCGTGCATTCTGATAAAACTCGCAAACAAAACGTAAATATGGGAGCAGTAAATCCGCTGGGAGGAATTGGAGCCAGCGCCATTATCGGCGAAATTGAAAGTCAACATTTGCCACCAGATATTGTAGCGGCTGCCGTGCACAATGCGCTGCATCTGCGTTACGTGTTGTGTTTATTGATTATCGATAGTTTTTTATCGTTGATGCTGGGGTATGTACTGCCCCTTCGCTGGGTGGGGTTAGGTGGTGTAGGGCTCGCGGTATAAGGTAGTGCCGGCAAAATAATAAGCAATCCATCCGCAAGTGCCTTAAATGATGCTATTGGCGAGGCGTCTGGGAATCTTGACGACTAGTCTTCAAGAAAAGAGTATTCCTCTTCCATAAAGGCCGGCAACGCGTCTGCAAGACACCTAGTTTTGCGGATGTCTATAGGCGGCGGTAGTCACTAACCACTTGCTCGTTTGCCCCCTATATCACAAAAAAAACCCTAAGAACACTGAGAGAACCCACAGAAGGGTTGTTGGGTGCGGGGATTTTTTTTATGGTATAGAGGGGCAAACGAGCAATCGGAGCCATTTTCATGACTACCGACGCCCATAGACATCCGTATAGAAACTAGACAGATGCGCTGCCCTCCTTTCTCCTCCTACCTCCATAAGCCACCGGCTACTTACACACCGCACGAATCGCGACAACACAGCTGTCACTTTACGCCGGTCTCGTGTAAGCGAGAGGTACCTCCCCGGTCGTGCCGGTCCAATTCGGCTGTATGCAAGCATGCAGTGCGGCACTACCTCTTACTAAAAATAGTAAAAAAACTGGGTTCCCATTCCCGCCCCCTGGACGGTATCATCCTCTCCCCCTAAGTCCCGTTTACTTGAAAGAGAACAAAGAACATCACTTTTTTATTAGAGAACCTGGACCACTCGGTCCATATCTCTAATATTTTCACAACTTAGCAACTAATGCCGAGAGTTGAACTCAAACCTTGATGTATATATCGGCAAAATTTAACGAATTAGAAAACTATATACCACATTGTGATAAAACTTTGTAGATGCTCTGGAGACGCCCGTAAGGATTCCTAGCCAGTCAGGCCTGTAGCAGAGAACATAGAAATCTACCCAACATCGGAAAAACCTCACGGATTCTGTCGTTTTCGGTTAAAGACGACTGTTACAGTGCACGTTATCGGCATCCGACATGACTCAACCTTCCGGATAAGGTCATAAGCAAGCTCACGCCCGCGGAACCGCCGTCCTTGGTGACGTCACTGGTGAGTCAACGGGATGTCTGCCGCATTGTCTACAGCACTAGCACGTGCCTATTGTCTCTAGCCGAGCGAATATGAATCGGGTAAAGCCATCCATGCAGAACTGTGATTTCATTAGCAAATTTGTCATTAGGTATTAAGAGGTAGTGCCACACTGCATGCTTGCATGCAGCCGATTTGGGCCGGTACGACCGGAGAGGTACCTCTCGCTTACACGAGACCGGCGTGAAGTGACAGCTGTGCTGTCGCGTTTCGTGCGGTGTGTAAGCAGCCCGTGGCCTATAGAAGTGGAAGGAGAAAGGAGGGCAGCGCATCTGTGTAGTTTCTATAAATGAATGTCCATGGGCGTCGGTAGTCATGAAAATGGCTCCGGCTGCTCGT
>LUGF01040396.1:18176-33936 GCA_001625245.1 Calycopis cecrops | reverse complement strand
GTTCTTAAAAATTTAATAGGTAACGTATTCCAAAAAAACAGATTAAATGTTTCGTTGCACTAAAAGGATAATTAGATTTACTATGAGTTAACAGATAGTAATTCAGTAAAATAGATTAGGTTTAAACATCAAACAGTGTAGTATATTTGATTTATTTGATGCGCAAATTTAGTGTGCAATTCAGTATTTTTGTTAGCAATTTTGAATACTTTGATAGAAAAATGTGGATTTACAGTTGTAAGATTAAATACTACCCATTAATTATTACCCGATACCGAATGTTTATTAGCAAAGCGTTAAATAACAAGGTGTCTGGGTGGTAAATAGCGAGGTGCTTGAACAAATGCTTACATTCAGGTCAACTAATCAGCGTTTATTACAGTCGTGGTATATCGACTGACAAGTTATAACTATTAATTTAGTCGGGAGGTATGATAGTCTCGAACGAAGACTGTCATTAAAATATAATATCGAATAGGTATACCAATAAGAGGTAGTGCCACACTGCCAACATGCAGCCGAATGGGGCCCGCACGACCGGAGAGGTAACTCTCGCTTACACGAGAGAGAGAGAGAGATAAAGTGACAGCTGTGCTGTCGCGTTTCGTGCGGTGTGTAAGTAGCCGGTGGCCCATGAAGGTGGGGGGTTAAAGGAGTGCAGCACATCTGTATAGCTATGCGGATGTCTTTGAGCGTCGGTTGTCAAGAAAAAGGCCGACTGCTCCTTTGGCCCCCGATACCTTAAAAAAAAATCGTCACCGTTCCGTCGCGTCGAGGGCAAAAAGTAAGTCATAGTAAATAAATCAACACTATTACACGCCAAAAGCGAGGGCATTGCTCTTAACGTCTCAAGGTCACGGATTGTAGCTTTTTTACATTGTTATTGCACTTTAAGAGTAATATGTGTTCTCAAATACAAAAAACCGGCCAAGTGCGAGTCCGACTCGCACACCGAGGGTTCCGTATGAATGGGAAAAACAATCCAAACGTAATGCATGGTTTTCAAGACTTTTTTCTCTAAAACGCGTGAATGGATTAAGCTGAAATTTTTGTCAAATACGAAGGTCAGTTACGTCTTGATGCCTTGAAAAAATCACACTTCTAAGTTAACGAAATAAAAAGTTATAGCCAATTATGCACAAATTTTGTATGAAAACGTACTTTGTCGAAAACCTTAAATTATCGGGTACTTCCCGATGACCTGGAGTTGTAAAATTTGGCAAGAAGTAAGAACTTATAGCACATATATAGGAATAAATCTGAAAACTAGTAAATTATATGTAGATCATTGGAAAAATCATTATCAACTTGTAACTAATTCGCCTGATAAATGTGTGCCGCAACCGTCTATTTAGACGGTGGTGCGGACAGACGGACAACAAAGCGATCCTATAAGGGTTCCGTTTTTTCTTTTTAGATACGGAACCCTAAAAACACTATATTTTTTAATTTTTTATTTATTTACCTCCACAATTTGACATAATAAACATACAAAAAAGACTATTTTTCATATGATATTAAAATAAATCTCATTTTTTTTTATTATTGTTGTATTTCGATCGTCAGGCGACATAGTACCAGTGACATTGGAAGCTGTAGACACCCTTTAGTCATACGGTAGACTATTAAAATACGTTTCACCGCCAGACTATTTTGTTAGTCACGACACACGTCACGAGTTGAAAAGATCATGTTACAGTAGACAAAAACAGTAACACAACATTCGCTGTTCTACAATATAACGACTCATACGACTGTACATAACACATATTTCCTGACTTGTTAATATTATTAGATATTAAAAATAGGTCCATGAATGTAGACGGATTGGGCCAGCGCGATCCGAGAGATACCTCTCGCTTACACTAGATCGGCGTAAAGTGACATCTGTGCTGTCGAGTTTCATGCGGTAAGTAGCCGGTAGCCCATGGAGGTGGGAGGAGGAAGGAGGGCAACGCATCTATTTATCTCTCCTCCGACTCCGACTGCTCGTTTGCCCCCATACACCATAATAAAAAACATCATAAAACTTATTTGGTCAAACCCAGGACCCGAACTCAAAGTGTGGTACCCAGGACTCAAAAAAAGCCTGGTAGATTTATAGCTTGGACTACCTCTTTAGGGACCAAATAAAGAAAGGCATTACAATGGAGATCCATAAAGAATGATATTGATGATTAGCTATTATAGGAACCTGTTCCAAATTTCACCATTATATAGCTGATTCTAAGAATTGAATCCAAATATGGCAACCTCGTAAGATTTACAACACTACTGGATTTTTATATACAAGCGGGTTTTTCTTAAAACATATTACAAAAATGATGTGTACAAATGACTTATTGACTTATGTATTTGACCAGCAATCAATAGCAAAAGATAGCAGTAACGATATAGAAGATAAAAAAAACGTATTTGTTTCCAAATTGCCCCAAGTCATGTCATTTATCATCCAATATGAAACGCACAAAAAACTTAAGCTAAGATCGTAGACTTTTTTATGTGGAGTTTATTGATATCTCAATACAAAAGTACATTGGCGTATTAATGTGGCAAAAAATAATGTTGGCAAAAAATAACTGGATAATACGCCCGAGGCGAGCTTGGAACTTGCAACTAATTCGAGTTGCTTAAATCTGGATAGTATTTATGTATATCGTTTTGTATTTATTAATCAAAGCATATGTACAGGAATTACTTAATGTTTTTTTATTCATTAGAATAGAACAGCCAGTACACACATGAATACACTTTAGAATTAGCCTAAGACACATTACTGCGTGCATTAGAAAGGGCTACGCTTGATTTTTCTGCTAGATATGAGAAGAGAACCAGGGTAACCGACATAGCTCAGAGTCAGTGAGATGAAGTGGCAATGTGGTGACTATATTGCTCGCAGAACCGACAACCTCTGAGGAAGAAAGATTCTCAAGTGGCGGCCCTATACCGGTAGACGGTGTGTTGGAAGTCCTCCGACTCGGTGAATGGCGTCTGGTCAAGATGGCAAGGTGGATGCAAGTTGCTCGTGGCCGTGATATGTGTCTCCATGGGAGAGGCCTATGTCCAGCAGTGGACGTCGATAATGATGTTAATGATGAAGCGCGAGCGCTCTTACAGACGCCACAGCTTGGTGATTGACTAAGTAAGGATTAAGGTCTGGTGAATGATCTGGTGAAAGCATAAGGACATGTACGTGTGTCATAGCAGCAATTAATGTCAATCATTGTATGTCAATGTTAGACTGCCTCGTGGTCTAGTGGTCAGCGTGTTCAACCACAGACGTGTGAGGTCCTGGGTTCGAATCCCGGGTCGGACCAAAAATAGTTATTGAGATTTTTCAATTTCTAATAACAGTCCGGAGTCAGGAAGTTGGCGGTGATATACCCCCGTGCCTCGGAGAGCACGTTAAGCCGTCGGTCCTGCGCCTGATTTCTCACCGGTCGTGTCGGATTGCCGTCCCATCGGAATATAAGAGTGAGGGAGTAGAGAGTGCACTTGTGTCTGCGCGCACACTTGTGCACTATAATACATCCTGCGCATCTGGTTCGCCTCTATAGAGACGGCCGCCGTAGCCGAAATCGGCTAGGAGGATATTATTATTATTAATGTCAATCAAGTCTTTAATGAACAAATATTGCTGATGCTGAAGTATCACAGCCAAGTTTCATATATATTTAATGTTAATTTATTTAGCAGTTCATCTAACGCCTCTGTTCTCAGATACCTAAATTATGGATGGAGTTAATTATAAATTAACGCCGAGCTCGCTCCCAGCCGGCTTCGTCCATATTGTATATCTCAACTTGGAAATTTGGGTTGATTGAGGACCGAGGAAAACCCGCTTCCTCTCTTTATATAGAAACTTTTTTATTTCTAGTGTTATGAGGTGTAACTTCTGTTCTGGTCTGAAAAACCCTGGACAAACCGTCAAAAATGTGCATTTTTGTATTGCGTTTACTGAAATTTTAGTTTTAGCTCAAAAGTTTATCAGATGTATTATTAAGAAATTACTATGTGATATTTTAAGATTTTTTATTGCATAGTTTATTTAATTTTATTGAGCAGCAGGGTCGCCCGATGGCAAGTGATCACCAACGCCTACATACATTTTGCCACAAATTTCATTTGCGTTGCCGGCGTTTTAGAGATGAATGAACTCTTTTATTGAAGGTGGTATAAAATATCGAGAGGCAGCTGCTGCTGCCATAAAGAAGTAGTGCGAAGGAAATGCTCTTCAAACACGCTGTAGTGGAAATTAGGAACATCATCAAGGGTTTCTTCTATATCGTCCGTATTTCTATGAAATTAATATTATAGGTATACAATATTATTTTCACAGAACTCTTAGTAGGAATTAACTAATAACACTTTATAAATACTCAAGTTTATTTATTAAATACATATGTGAATGTATTAGAAATAATATAAAAACAAATTAATGAAAAAACGGATCTAATGTGAATGGGACCCGCTCACGAAGGGTAAAGATCCCACTGATAAAGCCTGGTGAAGGCCTGGCTATATATAGACAGATGGACAGACAGTTTTAGCCTTTGGGTACATCCCTAAAAAACAAGAAAAATAAAACTATGTAATGATTCCTTCTTCTTTATTACTGAAAGCTAATGATACCTAATGTAAAACAAAAACGAAATGACAACGCGAAGTAGAACATCCGTACCTCGTATTTCCTCAGCGTTTCAATAGCGAGCTCTCGTAACGTTTGTTCGCGCGCGGTGCGATGTAATACGCTGGTTCATTACACCAGTGGCCCCGTTAATGAAAATTGAATACTCCATCTGAGAACCACAGACTACGAACCGTAGACAAAGATACGTTTGTTTTTTACACAGAGTACCGTGCCATAGGCAACCTACGTTTATTTTTATTGAAGTTACAAGGCATAAAATTGCTTGCTTAGTTTGCCCAGTTATTCTAATAATTATATACCTATAGGTATGCTAGGGTTTGCCTGTTGGTTTTGCCTTTAAAAAAAGTTTATCGTAAGCAAGGGTTACCAAAGATTGTGAATGAATAATGTGACACTGCAATAGTCGTTGGCGGCGACAGTTTCAGCGTTGGCGATGTTTCGTCACGAGGAACGTCAAAGTGGCAATTGATTGCACGAACACCCGTGAAATTAAAAAAAAAACATTCAATTACGGTAATTGGCCAATCATTGGACATTCTTCAACACAGGATGTGCTAAAGTTATGCAATTAGAAACCGAAATAAATGTTTTTTTTAGCAACGCGTGTAAATGCATTAATGCGCTGGTGCCTTGAATGGACTCCGGATACACGTGAGGCTCGTCTGAATACCCAACAAAACCATCAGCGCCGCCTTAGTTGAGGCGCTCTAGAACCGACCATCATCGGTCCACCACCTGGATGGACAGTCAGTTACACAAACGACCTCCATATAGTTTTTGTCCCGTATTAAATAACCTTATTAGCTTCGTAACACCACAGTGAGTTAAGACGCCACTCTATTCGTAAAAGTTCCTCCTCCATCTACTATTTACCCCCTTTTTTATAAGATTGGTACATAAAGCTCTTAAATCTTATGTTGTTATTGTTACCTTCCTAAGAAGTACTTACACTCTAACTCTGACTTTTTGCCGATATAATAGTAGTTAAGTGATTAGTTTTTCTACTGATATCTCCCATATGTGGCAGAGAGAGGAGTCGGTCCACTCTTCGATACTAACCTAGATTTATATTGGCTTCCGCAGCATACTAATAACATCAGTTTTAGAGTAACTACTAAATCTGACGCTAAGAATCTTCTACCTGGGCCTGAACAAACTTATGTAACGTTACAAAAATTTCCCATTTCTTATCTCTTAACCCAACTTCTACGTATTTGACCGATAAGCTCCGCTCTTGGTAAAGAAATAACTTCTCTAAAAGATCTGTTTTCGCTGTAAGTTAAATATTCACTGAACGCCGCCTCTATACAAACTTTTTACATTAATTTATTTTAATTATTAATCTTAATATAATCCCGGAGAAAAAAAAAGGTTTGCGACAACATATCTTCCAGCTAGTTCCTTAACGGAGTATCTTGAGAGGTTATTTGCAACGAAATATATATAATAGGTCATTGAAATGAACGTTTTGTTAAGTCTAAGCTGAAATCTATGGGATCAAATGCAAACTAGACTGCCTATCTGTGCATACCAATTTCGCGTTCCCGAGTAATGGGAACCGCTTCCAACTATATCTGTTTGTTTGTTTGTGGATACAAACAGTGGCGCTACTATTTGCCACCTACTATATCGCATATCTATGCTACTATATCGCTTGCTGCTATATTAAGCCTCGGTGTCCGACGTTCCCTTTTGAAAATAGACGGCATAAAAGCGTATCACGTATATACGACCGAAGGTTTCTCCTAAGGTCTTCTATTTCTAAGGATTTTTTAGTGTATAAAGGGGCAAACGACCTTTATCCGCATAGATGTTATACAGATGCGTTGCCCTTTCTCTTCCCCCTCCATGGGCCACCGGCTACTTCCGCAACACAAAACGGCACAGCACAGCTGTCACTTTACGCCGGTATCGTGTAAAGGTATCTCCCCGGACGTGCCCAAGGCAATTCGGCTGCATGCATGAAGTGTGGCACAACCCCTTCCTCACCAAGTCTATTTGTTATAGTAAAAGGAGACAAATTAGCAATTGGACCCATTTTCATGACTATCATACTACGTCCATAGACATCCGCATTGAGGTTATACTGTTGGCACTACCTCTTCCTCACCTTCTTCTATTCTAATTTCTATTGTTCTAGAACTCACCCCCTGGCGACGTTGAGACAGTAGTTCCTGCAGGGCGCGGCCTGGTGCGCGCCGCAGCGCCCGCAGGCCACACGCAGCAGCTTGCCGGAGCACTCCTCGCTCATGCTGGAGAGCAGCTGGCGCGCGGCCGACAGCGCGCTCGCGCCCGCCGCCAGCACTTGCAGCAGAGCGCGAGCTGACTCCAGCGACCGGGAGAGGGATGAGCCGAGCTGGACAACGGAGACAAAACATCATATGACTGGTCTGTGTTAACCTTTAACCTTTGGCCTACTGCTTTTCCTTTTTTATAATAAAGGGGACAAAGGAGCAGGCGGAGCCCATAGATAACCTTATAGTAGTCATACAGATGCGTTGCCCTTCTTCCTCCACACTCTCATTAGAGCACCGGATACTTACACACAAGGTTGATAAAAGCGACAAGCCTTAAATTTATAGTACTATAAGTGCCTACAGTTAATCCGAAACTAAAAAAAAAGTTTACGACAAGCATACGAAAATACTTTTACAAAGAATTTAAATAGCGAAAAAATGTAATCATCCTTTGTACCGGGAGGCTACAGCTAACGGAGTCTCCCACGGGGTGCATGTATATGCTCATTCTTGTGGCTAAACTATTGCTCCGATTGATCTGATTTTTGTTGTGTGGCCGGGAAAGGTACACTAAATATGTGGTTTTATTTAACGCCTCTCGCTTTTATCAACCTTGTATAACACATATACAGGGTTAATTTTAATTTACGTAAAACCACTTGCAGGTAGCCTCTCTATATAAATACTCTCTGTATATGTACTGCAAAAATATTACTAAAAGAATAAATTAATGGTACTCTAAATAACTAACAAAATTTATAAGACTATTAAAATGTTTCAATAAAAATGAACTCCACTAATCAATTATTTAAGAAATTTCCGAAGCCGCATCTAGATTGGTAAATGATAATTTACATATTTTACATCCCCAATACAGACTTTACAGCATCTGGAAGGACTAATGCTAATCTCAATTCCAGAACCGTGAGGGCTTGCCCGCGTAAATTACCTACCCACCTACTAAGTTATAAAGACTAAGTTGCAAATTTAACTAAAGCCGCTATCTAAGCCGCGTTGTAAACCGATCCCAGGTGACAGATTACAGCGTGTTCTCTCTATTTAGTTTAATTCTCGTACAGGTAGCGCTCCGTGTTTATACCGGGACAGAACAACACTCCCGGGATAAACCACGGGTCGCAGGTCGCAGGTGCCGTGTCCCTTTAATCCCTCTAATATTGAACCGGAATTTCCATTTTTGATTTATTTAATGGGTATTGTGAAAATGTCATGTCATGTTAGCAAACCGTGTTATGTAACACGGTAAACGGAGTTGTTTGAATTCAACTGAAAAGCCGGACGCTTTAGGTTTTAAGTGTATGACTCGCTGCTTTGAAAGAATACTGTTGTAATTCAAAATTAATGAATTTTTCAGTACAGCAGTTTGAAGTTTCTTTTTGAAAGCTTAAAGTAGGTACATACATTTATAGAAATTATTAGCCTACGTCTTACCCTATAAAATCTTTTATTTCAGGAAAGTTCCTCTGGCCTCTTAATGAAGTATAGAAAAATGTATTAAAGATGAATAGTAAAAAAAATATCAATACCTGTTCAGGCACATCTCCAAACGGCTGAACTCCGTTGAAAGCGTCCTTCAGGCACGCCTCGTACTCCTGAGTGAACTGCTTCGCCTCCAACTTGAGGATATTCTGGTAGGCCACGGGAAAGACCTCCCTGAAGAACCGCTTCGCACTGGCCGCCACGTCCTTGGGAGAAGAGCCGAGGTCGTCGGAGGACCGGAGGAGTATCCGGATGTCGTCGTAGAGGCCGGCCAGAGGTCCGTGCGCGCGGCCCGCGTGGCTCTTGTACAGCTGCGAGAACAGCACGCCCGTCTTGTTCTGCGACTGGTGGGACAGCGCCGTCAGGTGTTCTGGAAGAGGGTCGGTGGTTAGCTGTGACTTGGCAAAAGCTGTAACTTGGTAAGATGTAGAGCGTTGCTAATTGGGACGACACGACGGAGGAGGTACCTCCTGCTCACACATACCTCTGTAAATTGACAACTACGCTGTATTACGTGCGATTTGTATGCAGCCAGTAGCCGATTAGCGCGGAGAATAGGAGGTCAATGTGTCTGCTTAAAAATGGTCGTAAGAAGTCATCAAGAAATCCTTTTGAGCATTTATTTTTAAAAAAAGTGACCGAATCTTTATTTAAAAGAATCTGTTGCTGCATTGAAACCGAATCAGGATGGAGCTATCTAAGTCGCATCGCTTGCATAGGACCGGTACGACGCGACGTGACCATGCTGTTGATGCCGTCGTATTTCACGCACCATGTCAGCGAATGCAGCGCAGAATACTAGTTATGTTTGTTAATCTGTGATTATAGTAGTGAGATTATCATAAAAGTTTAAATGTACTGTTATTCAGGCACACAGAAACAACTTAAAGGATTTGCTTAAGAATTAGCATATATTTATTACAACCTGAAATCCCACGACTTCAAATCACGATAAAAAAATAATGGTTCCTTTACTAAGGCTTTTAGGCGAATAAAACCACGGGGCGGAGCTAAAGTTGCAGGTTAAATCGTTCACAAATACTAGAGCACTTTTCCACAAGCCCCGACGTCATCACAATGGTTTGATATTTATACAGCGCGAGCGTGTTTGAACAAGAATTTGAGACGGACTACAAGAGACTTTACCCTCCCGGGGACCTACAGACTTGTAAAACGTGTAAGTATTTGTATGTTAACTATACAAGTATACTATTGTCTGTTTGTTTGTACATGTATATTTTGGACTGGACGTAGATATAAGCAACTAAGCTAGAATAAATAATCGAGCATAAGCAATGAAAATAATAATGTAAAAGAAAAAAATATTTGTTAAATATACCAATAATTTAACGAAGGAAATGGTCTGTAGATATGTACAATTCTTATAATTCTATTGATATTTTCTAGGTATTGAGAACAAACGTTAAAAAAAATTATTTCTTATATTAATTATATGTTCAACAATTTTACATAACATTCTTACAAACTTTCGCCTTTATAATATTAGTAGGATTAATATCGCTGCAGATAATAAATAATGTTATAACAGCCGTAAACAACGAAGACTGAGCTTGTAAACAGCAGCGCCTCCCCGCCTAATAAAATAACTCGGCTAACAGAACGTTATAGAACATTAGCTTTATTAATATTGAGGCACGTGTTCTTGTTAAGAAATGTTTCAGAAAATTTCGTTCTTAATGGTCATAAGGGGGCAAACGAGCAGTCGGTGACATTGTTATGGACGCCCATAGACATCCTCATAGAGATTATGCAGTTGCGACCAACCAGCAGCTACTTACACACGACGGGTACCTCCCCGTTCGTGCCGGCCCCATTCGGCTACATGCATGCATGCAGCGTGGCACTACCTCTTACAGCTGAAATTTAATAGCAAAATGAAAATCAAAATGTTTTTATTCAAAATAGAATTGTAAAAATTGCTTTTTGAACATCAAAAATTACATCTACCATCGGTTCAACCCTAGCCCTGCTCTGAGAAGAACCGACGAAACAAACTCAGCGGACCTCATGAATTAAAGAATTATCTAAAAATATACATAAATAGATTTTCTTATCCTACTAATATTATAAATTTCCTACTAATACTATAAATGCGAAAGTTTGTGAGAATGTTTGTTACTCTTTCACACAAAAACTACTGAACGGATTTTCATGAAACTTCACAGTAATATAGCTTTCATATCAGAATAACATAATAAGTTAAAATTTTGAATCATTTTTGAAGTCCGAAATCTACGCGGGCGAAGCCACGGGCAGGAGCTATTATTATATACAATACAAAATGTAATAGTTTACATTTAGTTTTGTACATAAGTAGCCTGGCAGAAGGGTAGGAGGAGGAGGATAGGTAGCCGTCTAGGCATTTGAAATCCTCAGTCAATAACTTACCGAGGTATGTGGTAACAGTCCTTACGAAAGGAGCGAAGATAACTAACGTAATAAATATCACATAAGCTCCAGCTAAGTGTAAGTGCAAAGCCGTAAGGTAGGATATTTATTTGCTCTCCCAGTTTATCTGTGTTATCTCGGAATGTACAGTCGGATCAACATGTCGCATTCCGTCGGGACTCGAGATACTTCATTAAACACAACTGTGTGGCCCACCGTACACGAACCTGTCTACTTTGTTTAATTAAATACTTCTTTATTTAAGGCCAAATTGAGATTGCGTGTTACGTGTTTGGAAAGGGCGCCTTTGATGAAAAGCAGAGTCTGAATGCAGCCGAGATGTACGCTTTGGATGAATATTAATTTCAGGAGTGGGAATGGAGAGAGAAATGAAATATTTGAGCACATCAAAGAGTACACAGCTTTGTGGAAATAAAAATCTGAAGTTCAAAAGGTCGTCTTTTAAAGGATCTACTTTATACATCAGCCCAGCGATTTCTGGCCGCGATCTGATCAACAAAATGATCTACATTGAGCCGCAATGGACTGATATTAACATAATGGAATTTGTTATGAAATCGACAATAATATAAAGCCCGCTATGAACGCTCCGAGTTTTTGTCAAATATTGCGCAGTTGTCGTTATTTTCCCAAAGAATATACTCGACAATTTTGCTCAGTGAGCTTGCTATAATTGCTCAAAAGCGAATACCGATTTCATTCAATTTATGTGAAAGTCATTTTATATACAGCTACTGTAGCAATTTATATTTTTTCGGTGTTATGGGCGGGACGCAAAATATTGAATATGAGCGACGAGAATTTCTCGAGTCGGTGATATCGGTGTGTGGACAGCGAAGTGAGCAGAGCAGAATGGAAAGCCTCTGCTCAAAAATATGTCTGCTATCAACTTAGGCTTCTGACTACTGAGCATGTTACGACTACTACTACTAGGTTAGCTAAGGGCGAGAGAACACACGCTCTTAAAGTCGGGGATCGGCGATTTTGCGATTGCCTCGATTCTTCACCACGATTTAGCGACTCTCTGCGTTCAGTCGTGGAATCGTACGTTTTAGCGACTGTTCCGATGCGCGGTCCGCAACACGGGGTTTTTAAATATGCGATGGGAAGCCTTTGGCCGCTGCATACAGCTTCTAAAAAGCTAAATCGATGAGTGCTATGCTAAAAGCAGCGTGTGTGAGGTGGTAGTAGTGGTAGTTAATTAAAGAGATGAAAATCATTTTTTTTAGTTTAAAAACAAAGTCTAGACAAGACTTGTCCCGTAACTGTCTCTATTTGCACAAAAATAAACAGAAGCGTTCATGAAGTGTACACCGCGCGTTATACAAAATGGAAAACTGTAAAAATATATGAGCGTTCTATTTCACGGAGAGCGGCGCTCGATAAATAACAAGTGTCGTTGTAGGGCCGAGACCTCCAGACGCCCTTCGACGAATTTATAAGGGCTGGAGCACACTTGATCGGACTGCCATTCAATTATGTTGGGCTTACAATTGTATTGGTACGCTCCAATAATTGTTCTTTAATATACTTTTTATTCAACGCTTTAATAATAATAATAATATCGTCCTAGCCGATTTGGGCTACGGCGGCCGTCTCTATAGAGACGAGCCAGATGCGCAGGACATATTATAATGCAGAAGTGTGCGCGCAGACACAAGTGCACTCTCTATTCCCTCACTCTCATATTCCGATGGGACGGCAATCCGACACGACCGGTGAGAGATCAGGCGCAGGACCGACGGCTTAACGTGCTCTCCGAGGCACGGGGGTGAAACACTGCCAACTTCCTGACTCCGGACTGTTATTAGAAATTGAAAAATCCCAATAACAATTTTTGGTCCGACCCGGGATTCGAACCCAGGACCTCACGTCTGTGGTTGAACATGCTTACCACTAGACCACGAGGCAGTCAACGCTTTACCAGTTGATTAACTTGAAAATGTTAACATTTTCTTATTTCTTTTCGATTGAAGTACATTTATGAGCTTCAATTGTGCTAGTGAGTACGCGTGTCAGACTACTTAGACAAGGATTACTACTGTCAAAAACTACAACGGAATCATTTCTAACATCTCTAGGAAAAATATCATCTAATTGTTGATACAACTTCGTGAAATGCTCAACGGTAATTGCTAAGGTATTAAAGTAACACAGAGACACGACGTAAAAATGTTGCGTCATATTTGTGTTCAAATTCATCCGAAACGACTTAACAGATTTTTGTGTGAATTAGGTAGATATGATAGGTCGTAATGCATCAACTTTTATATAACTTTTTATTAGAATAACTTAGAAACCTTCATGGGCTCATGCACAACAACTTTGCTAAATAGCATTACTTGACCAAATGCACAGTTTACTATTTTATAAAGACAAACATTCATTGTATGTATTGTATAGATTTTCAATGGGCGAATAATGGCGCAAATTTAAAATAATGTACAATTTTCGACTCAATAATTATGTTACATTTCGTAGTGAACTTCTGTCTCCCACTGAAATATGTTACACGCCACAGGAGCATGAAATACGGTTTCGCAGCCGCAAAAGTATCAGAGCACAAACAGACCGACGGGAGACGGTCGGGCCCTCATTAGCTCCCTTCTACCTTTGAACTTGTCTTTGCGAAGGGCCGTGTAATGGGACCTTAAATATGTAGAGGCTCTGATTTAACTCCGTACATATGTAGCATGTGAATCCGTAGTGATTAGGTTAATTTCATGAATTATGCTAGATTAGTATGTAAAGTAAAGGTGGAGTTAGGGGAGCTACAGCCCCGGGCCCCGTGTGGATTAGGGGCCTTAAGATCAATTTTGTATTCATAAAAAGGGCCTCCATCTCAACTGCAAGATCTCCAATCCTCCGCTTAATCCGGCGCTGCGTGTTGCTATGAGAAAGTGAAGACGAGCATTTTGCAAGAGTCTGAACTTTGATATCAGTTAAGGCGCTTGGTAGTTTTTTATAGCATAAGGGGGCAAATGAGCAATCGGAGCCATTTTCATCACTTTCGACGCCCATAGACATCCTCACAGATGCGTTACCTTCTTCTTCCTCCTCCTCTCTCCATAGGCCACCGACATGGTCATAATGATGAATTTTTACGTAAACGTATTGATGAATATTATGTTTAAAGTTTTTTACAACTCGTAAGGCTTAATTATGCAAATCATATTGAATTGATTCAAATAAAAAAGCGCGGCCTAGTTCATCTAGTCTCTTTCGTTTAGCGTTTTTAGTAATTGGTCCGTAGCTAAAATTTGCTTTTTTCCATTTTACATGCGAAAAAAGCACGAAACGAGACAGCTATTTAAAGTCTATATGACATGAGCAAAAGGGACTCTGCCCGTGTACTGAACTGGGATTGATGGATAGTAATGCATATAACCTCATAGCTATTTAAATCCGGTATTGCATGACCTGACCAAAAGGGACTCTATCTGTGCCTGGTTAGCCCTCCTTGGGCAATACAACTGCACGAAAACACTTACCAAGGACTCTGTGCCTGGTTTGAAGGAGGGCGGTATAACTGTGCGAAATCACTTACCAACTGCTCGTTTACCCCACACAAGCCGATATCGATGTAGCTTACGATGACTGTTGAGTTGCCGTAGCCTGTAGGCTGTCGTCACACGGAGGGTCCGCATTGTTCTGCGCTCGCTACCGAGGGCGTTGCTCTCGCTAATATTGTAAAGGGGTGGGGCCGCGTGCTGTGCTAACGTTTGTGTTTGTATTCCACTCGTGTGTTATTTTATAGTGTATGGAACAAACGAGCAGTTGGACCCATTTTCACGACGCCCATAGACATCCGCATAGAGGTTGTATAGATGCGTTGTCCTTCTTTCTCCACCCATAGGCCATCGGATTACACACCGCACGCAGAACAGGTGTCACTTTACGCCGGTGTCGTGTAAGCGAGAAGCACCTCCTCGGTGGTGTCGGAACAGTTTAACTACATACATACAGCGTGGCACTACCTCTTACAAAATGCGTGGTATAGATTTTTATTGAATTATGCATGTATGATGTACGAATAACGTAGCAAAAATAGAAATTGCTTCGGGCCAAGCGCTCAAAAGACTGCTATAAAGAGCTTTATTGGCCCAGTGGAAGAGATGGTGCGAAGGAGTACAACGTATCTTCATATATAGGGGTCAGTGGCGTTAGTGGTCACCAAATAGCTTAGATTGCTCCTTTGTCCACTTTGATATCAACGAGCAAAATCTACGTGTTCTATATACAGGACCTACAGAAATATATGTGATCTTAACACACAAATTGATAGCAAATCACCCCAGAACAGACTTTTCTACAGGCTTTGAGTTAACTTAATCCGACAGTATCTAAGTAATCCACAATAAGTCTTGATCGTTGGCTAGTCAATAGATTAGCTGAAATTGCCCAAATTCATCCAATCACTATTACGTGTTCGGATAAGAATCTCTCAAAAACTAGGTAAACACCTAGAGATTTTTTTAGTCAGTTTAGTTGTAGTATTTCGCATTTTGCAAAGACATTTTACATTATTGTGTTCCGTTGACTTACAGCAGCTATAGGAATGTTGTAGATGCTGTAAATAATGTTTTATTTTGTCTTCCCGTTCATATATTGAAAGAAGTCCTATCCATTTTTGATAACTATACAGATCGTAGTCAAATATTTAAAAAGCTGTATGTAAAAGGTTGTCCAGGTTCTCCACTCGCAGACTCGATCCTGAGCAGGCTCAAACATTTCAACGGCCACCCATAAATTAGACTTAATTTTATACAAGCGTGTCTACTTATTTACTTTATAAAATAAAAAATGTGTACTCATATATAATAGTACCTAGTAGTTAATAATTAATAGTTGTACATAATATATTTATTATTACCTTTTTTTGTATATTATAACATAATTTCTCATAAAACATTAGATAATAAACAAATTTCACGCATTCGGGTTT
>LUGF01040396.1:7039-17440 GCA_001625245.1 Calycopis cecrops | reverse complement strand
AGATTTCTGTTGGATCGACCTAGAACGATCCACGCTCCACGCATCACGATCTTGGATCGCGGATCGCGGGATCGCCGATCCATTTTGGATCGTCCGGTGTGGATCCGGCTATTGAGTATACTTAACGGTACATAGCACAATAAACAGGGTAGAAAGGTCCAATATTTACTGATTTAAACTCAGCTATTCAACATTTTAACACGCTGTTTATTTAATAGCTTCTAAAAGCAAACTCGAGTATTTATTGTTGGTCTAATAAAAACCCTATCATCTGAATTCGAACTCTATTCTGATATGCTAAGGTCCGTTGTCGTAGAGGTGGCTATTAGCTGCAGTGCACGACATATATGGGTGCAATATGTTACATCTGTTTGACGTATTGTTTACTGTATCGACCGCTTTTTACAAACAAACTCTTGTGCAGGAGATTATTTTGATATCATACCATAAAATAGACATAATTTACCAAACCGTAATTCACAACTGTTAGAAGCTTGAAGTTATGATGGTGAATTATTTAAGAAACTATACTCATACATTTAACTCAATGTACTCAAACTACATTGTAAAGAATATTTGAATAATTAGAACTTATTTTTGGAAAATCGTTTATGTAATATCTACGTTTAACAATAAGTTTGTTTAAATGCATACAATGTTGTCGGTTGCAATTTGTCTCAAAATTTTAAATGAATCGATCGTTTCTTTTTTATTTTGCCACGATTTAAAGCTTAGGTTAGGTCAACTTAATTGCGTCCTACAGGACATACACAAAATTAACCTATAAACATGACTAACTGATTGGCTGTGCAATATAAAGGCTAAATAACTAAAACGACAAAAAGGAAATTAAGTTAAGTTAAGCAGATTTTGTAATGTAAGCCGCGCTAAGAAAGACATAGTCTATATCCAGAAGTGGCTCCGTTCTTCGGCTGATGATGATGAGCTTATTTAAGAATCGAAACTTACGCGGTTAAGATGCAACTGCTTTTTAAAAAAGAACAATCAATTTAAAATTCGAACGTGATAAATTCGAGAATAGTGGTTAAAAGATAACGTAAAGAGGTTATATAACAAACCTTGCAGCGTCCGTTTGGTGGCCAGCAGCAACTCGGCTATTGGGTGGGCGGCGGCGGCCACACGCTCCTCCGCCCCGCGCCGCAGGAGGCTCTGCAGCTGCCCCTCCCGCCCCCGCCCGCAGCACTGGCCCCCGCATGTCGACCCTGGAACAAATTACATTATATACTACACTATCAAGTTGCTCGGTCACCAATCACGAAAAGTGAAGAGTGGAAATTTCTTTAGTGGCATCAGGACGATGAAAATATTTTTGTAGAGTTCGCATCAGCAACATGCGTCAGAAACATGCTACGTAATAGGAAGAATAATACAGAAAAGTAGTGTAAGCTCAGTCGAAGCGCGTAGCGTCGTAGCTATACAGCACTTGTGTATGTTACTAAATAGCGGCTTTTCTCACTTATTCTTTCGAACGACTAAATAAACTAAGTACAGGAGCTGGTATTATACAAGTTCTATTGCCAAGGGCCAACAAGCAAGAGACTTTCGTTAAGTGGCGACAGGCACAAACGCCTGTGCCAGATGTTACGTTGTCTTCCTCCTCCATCTACCCAATGGGCCATTTAAACTATTTCAAGCCGTACAAACCGCGATAGCATAACCTCCACTATTATGTAAACGTGAGGTAATTAAACTAAGACGGAACTAAAGAGGCTCAGAGCGACTAGTACCCCGAGCATGCTGAGCCGCTTAGATAGCAATGCAGAAATTACCTTTTACAAAAAGTACATATCCGACTGAGCACGAAGAGCCTGCCAGCTACTGTATCTACACAAAGCATTACTTTACATCCCGTAAGTCTTGTTTAAATGAGAGTATTTCCCTGCTCTACCAAAGCCTATCTCTGGATATACGTGTAGAGCTTCAAATTTGTCTTGATGCGAATGAATGCACAACGTGATCGAAGATTTAGATGACGTAATGAATATAGCTTACGTATATGTATTGTAGAGGTTTGTTATTTTTGTTGCGATGTCTCTCTTAGATTACAGGAGTGTGTCAAATGAGTTGCAACCTCCAGAGGGTCTTAAAAGTGATCTGGGGGTTGCGTAGTAAAACAAAAACTATTTTTTTTAGTTTTTTTTTATGGTATAGGGGGGCAAACGAGCAGTCGGAGGCATTTTCATGACCACCAACGCGCATAGATATCCGCACAGAGGCTATTCAGATGCGCTGCCCTCCTTTTTCCTGCCACCATGGGTCACCGGCTACTTTCATACCGCACGAAACCTGACAGCACAACTGTCACTTTACGCCGGTCTCGAGTAAGCGAGAGGTCCCTCCCCGGTCGTGCCGGCCCAATTCGGCTGCATGCAAGCATGCAGGCACTACCTCTTACTATCGTAGTATAGTTTTTGTTTCGTTTTTAAAGAGTTTACTCCACAAGTGGGTATTTTTCGAAAATTGATGCAAAGTCAAGAGATTTTTTTCTCCTCTTTATTTGTTTAAACATCTAAGACTGGAGCTCTTCAAAATGAGACCATAACTCATTTTTTAAGTGCAGCTATCGACTCATAATCGCTAAAAAAGTCGGTTTACGCTATAAGATTTTGACGCTGTGAAGAGTAAAACAGTGTGAAACAGCAACGTATAAAGCGTAACGTTGTACCGGTTTATAGCGCTTACGTCGCTTACGTCTTTCACTTTAGACTCAAATTCGTTTCGGAGGTTACAAATACTTTTTAAAACGTATGTTTTAGGTTTGCAGAAAGAAGTAAGGTCAGTCCTATCGAAATAGTGTTCTTTTTAGTGAGAAATTGATTACAAGTACCGGCTAATTGGGAGAATGGGGTAAATGAAGGAAACGCATGTGCATTAGCGTTGCAAATGTTAGAGGCAGTAATCAAATAGTTTAAATTTTCCCCTCCCTCTTTCATTTCTCTCTATCTTTCTCTCCATCTCACTCCATCTCTTCTCGTTTAGTCCCTAAGCTATAAATCTATTCAATACGCTTCTTTAAATCTATCTGCCGAGTGAACTACAGATTACGGGACATAATGCAGGAGGGTCTGAAAGGTTGATAACGATAATGTGGTCGAAGTGACAGGTGCCAATAGCGAGGGTGGATAGAGGGCTAGGGGTCTACGGTACCCTTGGACACTGTATTAAACGACTACTGTTAGACGTTGATAAGGGCAACGGTTATAAAAATGTATGTTTATTTGTAACTGTTATTTAACTGTTTTGTGGCCTTTTGTACCCGTAGGTACAGGTGGACAAACTAAAAATTGGAGTTACTAAGGGACTGCCGAAGCCCATTAATATCCGCACATATAATAAGTATGTTTTATTTTATTTAATACAAACGGTTATATTTCCTATATCATTTATAGGTTAGGGTAGGTAACTAATAATGTGCCCTGTTGCTAACAAATCTGAAGCACTTTAGTATAGGCTGCCGATGGCAACTGCGGGGTTTTCGTAGTAGGTATTGGATTCAACCACGTCCACATACCCGTCTGATCTCACCCAAAGACCTCTCTCCCAAGACCGGGGGCAGTGCGTAAATGCAATTCCCCTTGAAACAAAAAAAAATATTGAAAAATGCTTTTAACGTAGATATCTTGACCTTGCTTCACCGGTGTGGTCAGAATGTCCGCAACAAACAAACAAACACATAAACGTCCACATATATAACAGCGTGACGTGACGTGACACATATAATGTGACGGCGTGACGTAAACGCGTTATTTGGGACGTCAACGTGACAGTTTTACCGCGGATCTCGATACTCCGGTTTGATAAACGACCAGGAAGGCGCCGTTTGGTATATAAAACGCGGAATTCATTCGCTGGCATGGTTCCGAGGAGACTTTTGATAACGTCTTATAAACCGATGAAGGCCGGCTGCACGCGCGAAAAATCATGACTTAATGACATCTTCCGAGGGCAAGCAGGAGGGAACGTGATACCGTCTTATAAATCAAAGAACGCCGGTTGCACTCATGAAAAATCATGAGTGTCAAGGAGCGTGCAAGCGAGAGAGGCACGATTGGCCAAAGCTTAGTTATCTCTTATTTCATTGAAATGCTAACTAGTTTATCTGCACTCTGTAATTTACCATTGTACTGTACAGTATTAGGCTGTAAAACTATGTAAAGTACCTAGCTAAACTGTAGCAAATCTAAGTTTCCAACAATATTAAAATATGTAAGCAAATACCTAATATAAGTGCTACAATATGAATGAATGTCATTTTAAGTAAACTATACAGTAGCAATCCCGACTCTACTGACTGTAGGCAATATTCAGCTGAACAACATTTGTGTGCATCAACATCATATCTGACCGTGACATAAAAAGGGGGACAATAATCACATAGCCGGCATATGTAAGGCGGCGGTTACACTGGTCATGTTTTTTTATAGCGCGATGCAAAGAACATGCGAAACTATCAATTGAATCGCTCCATGTTAAGTAATTACGATCTACTCTCAAGCTCAGAGAGTGTCTGATGAGTGTGTGCTTTAGACTACACAGCTGAAGTAAAACTTAATCATTGATTTAATACACAAATTCATTACCGTAGTTTCTTGTTACCTTGTTACTTTACATGTAAAATGATACTTAGTTTTCAAATACAAAAAGTTTCACTTAAGTAGAATTTGAATGACAACTTCCATTGGCCTTGCCCGATGTGTGATTTTTGTAACGCACTCGCCAGCTTACTCCCCAAGTGAAGCAAGCGTATAGAAGTTTTACTTCAATAAGAAGAGAATATTCAGTAATGAGAATTATTATGGACTTTTAGCGCCAAAAGACTAGCCTATTCCACCTAACATGAAGATTTAACATTGTATACATATATTGTATACATTGTACCTATACATATAGTACAACCTACAGTCTTCCAACTGAGTGGTCTCCTTTTTGGGCACTTGGTGTATTTACACTGTTATGCATTGTCCCTTACATGTAGAATCTTTATGTTATCTTTTATTTATTTTATTAGTCTTATTGAGAGTGGTATTTACCTTTGAATTAAGCCGTAGGCTAAGTTATCACAATTGTATTTTAATTTTTTTCTATTTCTATTTCTATAGAATTCTGTGTGATTTTAAAACTAGTTGTATAATATTAATCTTTTGCTTCGCATAGGGATTAAAGTGCTACAAACAACAGCTTTCTAACTTAAATATGTAAATATATACTGAAAATAGGCAATACTGCTTTGTTTGTAAGTTGTCAGTATGTACCTATGTTTGAAATTCTTTCAAACAAAAACTATTGAGCAGATTTGACACATTCATAAATTTCAATCTGAACTAAGGGAATACTTACATTTTTTGCAAGTGATTTCTTTGAAATACCTAGAATTTATTCGGGTGATACCGCGGGTCACAGCTTGTTACACAATATATCATATAATATTACCCAGTGTGCACCGGTCTCATCCGCCCATAGACTAGGCCGTAGACTGGAGCGCGCTTGCGAATTGCGAGGTGACCGACCATTATTTATTTCCGACCATTTTGGCCGGCGGCCAAAAGTAATCAGGTCTGAATGGAAAGTGATTTTTCCACAAAACGTCGACATTTCGCAAGTAATTTGAGAAAAAGTTCTCCTTTTCATACGAAACCGTATTCGAAACGATATAAAGGTAAGCATCAAAGTTAATACAGCCCTGGCAAATTATAGTTCCACAATTGAAAATTTAACAATTGCTCTTGTTTTGATATATTTTTTTTAACATTTAGGACTACATTTTATGTTTTATTACTTATGAACCAAAGAAATGGTGTAATTAACTAGTTACTAGAAATGTAGATGGATGTCTAATATAGTCGTACTTAAGTAGAATACGATACTTAGCTTTTAGACTGTATTGACCTATTGAGTTCTGTTTGGCTATTATCTATATATTAATAAGTACGTGAGGCAAAAACTTTAGGAACATTTTTACGACAATTGCACGGACTGAGGAGTCTGAAATTTGGCATACTTATAGTTTACGTGTAAGAGAAGTGCAGAACGCTAATATTTTTTATTAATAATGATTGTTAAGTACTTTTATTTAATAAATAAAACTTTACACACACTACCATGCATTTGACACATTGATATATAAGATACACGTAGTTATTTACGAAGTTCTATGTGTTTTTTGGAAGTGTTGAAAATTCTACATAAATTGTTTATCATAGTTACGATAGCATAATAATATGTCATATTAGAATATTTAGTTTTTAATTAGAAAAAAGTTTCACTGAGATCAAATATAGATCTTCGCGGGATCGCTAGTAATTATAAATATACACGCTGAGTTTGTCTATAAGTAATTGTTGTATTTTCGATGTATCATGTGTAATCAATTTTTGACGAACCAAATAAATAAATACGATAATACGGGAATATTACCTACTGGTTGAAATAACACAGCATTATAACTCATTCATATTAATTAACTAGCTTCCGCCCACGGCTTCGCCCGCGTGGATTTCGAACTTCAAAAATGATTCAAAATTTTAACTGATATGAAGATTATTCTGATATGAAAGCTATGTTACTGTAAAGTTTCATGAAAATCCGTTCAGTAGTTTTTGTGTGAAAGAGTAACAAACATCCTTACAAACTTTCGCATTTATAATATTAGTAGGATTAATAAAGATCCCGCCATGGTGATTTTCAATAGTGATCCATAAGTATTAATAATTCTTAAGTCTACACCTTGACAATTGTTAATTAATATTCAAATATTAAGGCATCCACCGTCACTAACACGCCCTCTATGAATCCTTACGTTACGTAGATTCATAGCTCATAACTCACACTATACAACAACACAACAAAGAAAGCTATAATCACTACATAGTATAAAACAAAGTCGCTTTCCGCCGTCTGCGTGTCTTAGCTTAGAGCTTTAAAATTATGCAACAGATTGATGAGGTTTTTTTAGTAGAAGAGTGACTCAAGAGGAAGGTTGATATGTATACTAACTCCATTTTTTAAGTCCGAAATCCACTAGACGAAGCTGAGGGCGGAAGCTAGTATATACTAAAATTTAAAATAATTAAAGTTTATATATGTTGGTAGGGTATAATAACACCCAATAATATATATTATGTGACATATAAACAAACCTACAATGTTGAGGAGAAACTCATTATGATTGAACAATTTTTTGACGCCTTTCCAAGTGGAAAAGGGTCGGGTATATGTACTATATACACATAAACAAGATATATATAGGAGGAGAATATTGTTTGAAAAGGCAATCAAGTGGGAGTCGGATTAGCGACACAAGTACCAAGTAAAGGTTTTAGTTATCGTATTCTAGAAAATATCATGAACGGCAGTATCTTTCGATTACGTTCACTAAAAATGAGTTTTTAATAAAGTTTTTGCTATAGGTGCCTACTTCAAGAAGTTTAAGACCTTATAATTTGACATGAAGTTCTACTTGATCTAGTGAAACGTTGCTGACAGACGGACAACAAGCTGACCCTATAAGGATTTTACTTTTTGAAGTTTAGTATTAGGGAGTTTAGAAAAGAATGTAAAAGTAAATAGAACACCATTAAGACCGGCAACGTGTCTGCGAGGCAAGGTTTTGCGGATGTCTACGGGCGGCTGTAGTCAATAAACACCTGCTCGTTTGCTCCCTATGCTATAAACCACATCTGATTCCCGACAACTACGTACCTTGTTTAAAAAGTTATGAATAGCAATAAAATATGTATAAAAACATTCCATTATGTATACTGACTACTGGAACATATAAAATGTCTATGTGATGACATCCATGGCTCTTGCTCATGGCGGAGACTTATATTGTCACTCTGTAATGGAGTGAAACACATGTGAACATGGCTCCCATCCAAATTCCATGCGGATCCTAATGGTCAATTAATACGAATAAAATTATACAAGCTGTCTTACACAATTTATTCCAGAATTTTCTGAATAATGAGTGATGTTGTTTGTAGATTAAAGTTTTTTTTTCTTACAATTGATGCGTCGTTTCAAAGATCATATAGCATACTTACTACATACAAACAGGCATATTACATCTATTTATAACATGATGAATGAATTTTGAATAATATTGAAAAATTATGTCATAGCTTTTTTTATAGTATATGGCGGTAAACGAGCATTCGTAATCATTCATGACTATCGACGTCCATGGACATCCACATAGAGCTTCTTCTTACTCTCCGTTCATGGGCCACCGGATACTTACACACCGCACAATGGTAACGTGCAAGCGGCAGGTACCTCCCCAATCGTGTCAGAACAGTTGGTCTGCGTCTGTGGCACTACCTCTTACTACATATACTCGTACTATAGTTGTATCATGGTTTGTGAGAACACCTACTACTATATAAAAATAGACACACAAGTATTTAAATAAAAAATTTGCGGTTAACAGGTGATGATGATGAATGTATTCATTATTACGCAAAGTATGAAACAAGAACAGCTTACCAAGGAAATGTAATCACAAACACGATACAGTGGGTCTTGTATCGTCAGTCAAGGTCGGCGCGGCAGACAGTGCGGTGCCGGTTCGATGCCCGGCTCATTATGTACAATTATCCGCTAGATGGCGCACGAGCGGCGAGCGGTCTCCCGATACAATTACCTATCATAATGTTGTTTGATTTAATAACGTCTCATTAAATTGTATTAGTTTTTTTATATCGTAATTATTGTAATAAAATAGACGTCAATAAATATTTACATGCGTCTGTGAAATTACTTTTAATAATAGGTTTTATTACGGATGTATAATTATTTTAAATTGTTTCTGTATGTATTTCATTAATGGCTGTCTATCGAAAACATGTGTCAAAGACGTTGCTGGCACATGTTTTATCTGGAAACATAAATTAAAAACAAAATTCGTTTGAAAATGGAACGCATGGCGAATTTCAATTACAATGGCTAATGTCGATTTACCGCCAAAGCCGCACCTATATTGAGCACGTTGATATTAGCATTTAGGACATTTAGTATTCCACTTAGCCTGTAATGGATTTCCGGCTATCATTCGGCCACTAAGCTCACCTACAGGAAAACCATGACATTTATTATCTACATTCATACATTTGTCATTATCTTTTTTACTATTTCTTCGATTCGTGATATTATTTTCGTGGCTCGTGACCACGGCTGGTGTAACCCGGCCGAAACGTCGAGCAAAAGGTATATGTGCTAATCGTGTTAAAACCCGTAAAGTAACTACAACAAAAGTTAGTTTTAACTTTAGTGATTGTCATACTTTAACGTTTGTAGTAGAGTTATAGATACTTTAGGCGGTCACCCGGTCCAATTTTACTCAGATATGCGCAAGCATGAATTTACAAAGTAAAGTTTACAAGCGCAAAAGTCAACAAAGCGTATGGAGGTCGAAGCAAATATGAACTTTAAATGCTTGTGACACCTCTGTGTGTAGTTCGTTTGTGGTCTAACAGCTCAATTTGTGTTACAGGTTGTTTTTTGCATATTCTAAGTAAGAAAAAATCCAATATACCTACTCGTTATCCAATAAAAAGAAATTATTTATTGTAAACCAATTAATTATTAAACTATAAATAGGTAATAGCAAAAAATTAATTCAATCGTGTAGCACTTCATATGCTGAGGCAAATAGTTGAAGAAGAAGCACTGAAGGAACCTTGTGTGCAGTAGTGGACCGAAGAAAGCGGCTAATAATGATGATAAGATACCATACACTTATTTGAAAAATATTATATTTAATAGGAGCTGTTATCATGAAGTTCATTCAAAGAGATTACAACATACCTATTGTGTGTGATGGCAGTGCACAGATAAGGCCGATTAGCTTGATACACTGCTGACAGGTAGGGGAGACTGGGGCAAGATGAAGTTCGGGGCAGGGCGGGACGTGAGCTTGTGTGCGTGAATAGTAATCGAGTATGTTTTTTGTTAAAGTTTTCCATTAAAGAGTTTAATTATCCTTATATAACGAGTTTCGTCTTAGCTATCTCATCTTGCCCCGGTCTCCCCTATGTCAGCAGTGTCTTTTACATAAGCGTTGAGATTTTATGTAGTACAGGGGGCAAATGTACAGGCAAAGACTTTTAGTGACTACCGACGCCCATTGACATCCGCATAGACCTTATTCGTAGTCTACCTTCCGCCATTCTATTTAACCGACCACCGGAATCTCACAAAGTGGATTAAACGGTAACTGTCACTTTGAGGCGGTGTCGCTTTCGGCCCAATTCGGCCGCAATGCAGCATGGCACTACCTCTTACTAAGCTGTCACAACAAATGAACTCGTAAAGTAGAATTATGCTAAAAGCTGCTGGCTTAAAACATATCTGAGATTTCATTTAAAAAAATAACACATTTAA
>LUGF01040392.1:46470-59171 GCA_001625245.1 Calycopis cecrops | reverse complement strand
GCTGAAGGCATCCTGTCCAGATTTGGGACCCTCAATTAGCGACTGAAGATTCCCGCAGCGATTTACCGACATTGCGGACATAGGTCTAGTGGTCGCCCGAGCTCCTAGGTATCATACGCAAATATTCCCCTACGTCAAAAATAAATAAGAAATAAAAAGGCCTAGCGCACTGTGGTGAGCATTATTACTAATTATACTAGGTGAACATAAGCTGCGATAATCACCACACGCGTGAAAATAATAGGAATTGCTTACAAAACTAATTTATAAACAATCATTGTGAATTGATACCAGTTGAAGTAAAAATACATCATCATAAAATCTCTTTAAATAATATCATTCTGGCGTTGGTTATTGATCTCTTAACAGAAACATATATCTATTTAGCAAGAGGTAGTGCCACGCTACATGCAGCGGAATTGGTCCGTCACAACCGGGGAGGTACCTCTCGTTTAAACGATGCCGGCCTAAAGTGACAGCTGGCAAAGTGACAGTGACAGTTTTGTGTGTTAAACCATGGAGAGGAAGAAAGAGGGCTCCGCGTCTATATCATAACCTCTATGCGGATGTCTACGAGCGTCGGTCATGCAAATGGCTCGGCTTTCTAGTTTACGGGGGTAAGTAGTAGTTGTAGTATAAAAATCTAGACATTTAAGCGATAATAAGTACCTCGCCGCCTTCACGCCGGTCTCGATTACACGAGACCGGCGTGAAGTGACAGCTGTGCTGTCGCGTTTCGTGTGGTGTGTAAGTAGCCGGTGGCCCATGGAGGTGGGAGGAGAAAGGGGAGGCAGCGCATCTGTATAGTCTCTATGCAAATGTCTATGGGCGTCGGTAGTCATGAAAATGGCTACAACTGCTCGTTTGCCCCCCTATACCATAAAAAAAAAAAAAACCTACATAAAATTATCGCTATCATAGTACTAGCGTTTGCCTAGACCATAATATTACACCGGGCCATTACAAACTTAGGGTAACCACACGTGATGAACTAATAGGCTGATGTCCATTTAGAATTATTCGAATAGGTTATGGACTGTAGTTTTTAATGCGATGATAAGCTAACAAGATGAAAAAAGATAAACTGAATAACAGTAATCTACGGCGCACTATAGGATAGGCTTATGTCCACCAGTGGACATACGCCGGCAGATCGTGATGACGATGATGATGACAAAAAATTCGCCTGAAATACGTTCAATCACGCGTGACAGGGAACGCCAACACATAGTATTGCTTCACTGACGTAAAGTATGAAATTAAAAAAAAATGTTCACAACTTGATTGTGAACATTTTACAACAAATTTTATTTTTGCATATTTTCCAATATCTCAGGTGTGACAGTTTTGCTTCTTTTATTTACGTAATTCTAAGTTAATATTTATATTATTTGTTTCAGAGGTGAATGATAGGAAAAAATAATTACAGCATAGTTACAAAGCAAGTAAATTATCCTCACACCAGCACAATATATAAACGCTTATTTTTCATAAACTAAGAAATTATCCTCTAAAATTAGCACGTATTGATTTTAAAAGTCGGCAGTGAGTTATTTCAGAGGTAAGAGACAATAACACGTAAGCTATTGCCACCGGGAGTTTGTCTACAGCAATTTACACCGGGCCGTTACAACCAGGGTGTCCACACGCAACGAAATAACTCGAACATTTTGTTTAAGAGTAGTAAGAGGTAAAGAAAACAATTGCTGATTTTTATAGTACTTTGTGCTATAAAAAATCAGCATTTTCTTTGAAATAGTTTCACCCAAATGCCGTCGGTTGCGGTTCGTTTTATTATTTTAAATGCAGTTGTTATTTGACTTCTGGTTTATTCGATTGAGCATTTAATAAACATTCGCTTCTAAAATGAACACGAAACGGACAATGGTTCGTAATTAAATGTTCGTCAATTATTGTGTCCGAGACCTTGGATTCATTACCAGCTTTATAAAATTTGTGTCGTCAGTCACAAACCATTGCATTGTCATGTCATTCGTTTAGTAAGAGGTAGTGCCATGCTGCATGCCGTAATAGAATTGGGCATTGGCGAGGTGCTGCTCGCTAACACGATACCAGCGTAAAGCAGCTGTGCTGTCGTGTTTCGTGCGGTGTGTAAGTAGCCGGTGACCCACGGATGAGGGCAACGAATCTGTATAAACATTACGGATGTCCATGCGCGTAGGTAGTCATGAAAATGGCTCCGACTCTTTCGCCTACTTACAGTATAAAAAACATGTGCTTAGTGCTTTGGTTGGGGTTATTAATTCTACCATTTCCCAGTCCATAAACAAACAGAAACACTTTATGTATATGGATAAAGTTTTTCAATTACGTATTCGTCAAACCTTGGTTAAGTAAATACTCTAACAAACCTAAAGGTCACTTGTTTTCCCTTACGCAATAGTTTGCTAACTTTAAGCATAATGGACTTGCAGTGCAAGGTCAAGCAGGATTAGTAGACTTACTAGCCACTGTTTATGTTATAGGAATATATAATTTATAGGTTGTGAGAAAAATGACACGAGTGGCAGATGCGGGGTTTTATCGCATCGTTGGTAAAGGTCAATTGGTTTGCCTTGTGCTTTCCTGCATGCTGCCGAATTGGGCAGGCGCGACTCCTGCGGTATGTAAGTAGCCAGTGACCCCTGGATGGGGGAGAAAGAAAAAGGAAAAAAGAAAAAAAAAAGAAAAAACCTCTACGCGAATGTGAAACATGCACACTTATTTAAAAAAAATCAAAGTGTCTGCTGCTGCCCTCCCTGTGTTTCATGTGGCTTGAGCCAAATTGGACCTGGAAAAATCGGACTGTAGCTGCAAGGAGCTCGACATTTTCATGCATCAGACAGTTGGTAGCCCTGTCCACACCAGCTCGCCCGCCTAATGGTTGTAAAATTGTTTACAATTTGCATCACGCAAAACGCATTGCTCGTCAATTTCGGAACATGATCTTCAACTTCAAAATTATGTTTTGTAATTGTTCCAATTCTAGTTTGTGTCTGACGCTGCGTTTTTTTTAATTGCTGGCGTGTTTGAGGTGACGAATTATTGTGTAGGTAAAGATCGTCAGGTTTTATCGGTTCACTATTAGACATAGGCTTCTTTTAAATTTATTTTTAAATTTGGAATGAGTTAAGGTAAAAATATTTCAATTTTCCAAATAAGTGTTTATATTTCATCCAATGAAGTAGTTGTCATGAAAATTCAATTCAAATGCTTCTAGATATGCGAAAGACAATTTTAAAATCAAAATAAGAAATTGGAAATCAAATTTAAAAGTACGGGCCTAGTTTATGAATTAATATTGAAAACAGAACAAAACAAACTGTACAGCTGTACAATTGATAAAAAAAAACATTAATTTAATCTGTGATAATTTATTCAAATTTGCAATGTTCTAAGCACATATTCCAATTCTACAAACAATCAAAAGGCCTATATTCTTATTGAAATTAACAGTAGGCTGTACACGCGTTACAGTCGTGTTCAAATTATTAAAAAAAAAAAACTAAATCGTTTAGTGTACTCAAAGGAAGCCCCAGCGGGACAGTCAAACATGTACGTCTTCAGATTATAGAGTTAACAGAGTATTGACATATTTGCTGTTTACACCGGCGCAGTGTATTTACAATGCAAATGACTTCTTAAACGCTACACAAACACTTTGACACTTTCACTTCTATTTAGACTGTATAGGTACTCATAATTCCATGTACATATAAAATTATGTTGCTAAAAATGACTGTCACTTTCAGTTCTATTTCGGTTGGCTGTATGTTGATAATTCCATGTACATAACATAAAATTGTTCGTAGCTAAAAAATACTTTGACAGTTACACTTCTATTTTAGTTGGCTGTTTGTTGATAATTTCCATGGACATACAAATTACGTTTGTAGCTAAAAAAATACTTTGCCACTGACACTCCTATTTCGATTGGCTGTATTAATACGTGAAGCATAAACTTTGGGAACATTTTTACGAAAATTGCGCAGACAGAGGAGTATGAAATTTGGCACACTTACCTATAGTTTATGTGTAAGAGAAGTGCAGAACGTTAATATTTTTTAATAATAATGTTTATAAAGTACATTATTTTAATAAATAAAACTTTACACACACTACTATGCATTTGACACATTGATATAAGACGCGTAATTATTGATGAAGTTTCTATGTGTCTCTTGCAAGTGTTGAAAATTTATATAAATTATTTACTAATAGTTCCGACGACATAACATGTTAAATGTTTTTTAGTTTTTAATTTTAAAAAAGTTTTACTCAGATCGAGTTTAGTACAAATAATTCCATGTGAGTAGGTACTATGTATGTAGCTAAAAAAATATAAATTACCCAGCAAACGAGTTACATTTTGAATATGAAATAACCTGTTTGACTTTTGTTTTTATTAATTATAGTACTCGGATGTTTTTCTCATATTAAATATCGCTAAAAAAACTTCGAGTATTTTGTATGAATTTATTTAAGAGCGTTTTTTTGCGCACAAGTTTCATGCAATTAACACTTACAGAAATATTTTAAAGGTATAATGAATTTAAATATATATCAATTGAATCCATGACAATTTATATACGATACCTAAATATTACTTCTACATTTAATAAGTATTTAGTAAGAGGCTCCATGCATGTGCCGAATTGGGCCGGCACGACCTCTCGCTTCACTGTCTGTGTGCTGTAGCTGGTGGCCCATGGAGGTGGGAGGAGGAAGGATGCCCTCCTTCCTCCAGCATCAATACGCATCTGTTTAAGTCCCTTCGCGTCGGTAGTCATATGTCTATGGGTACCGGAAGTCATAAAAATGGATCCGGCCACTCATTACACCAAAAAAACAGAAAAGAAATAAAAACTTGAGTAGGTAGGTATATCGATCTTACTTATCTTCTAAGCACCACCAATTTTTCGCTATAATTTCTTGTAAAAAAAAAAACAAAATTATAATTCCCAATGAAAGAATGCGCCATTTTAGCCCCACCATATTTGTGTTCTCAATTTAAAATCCGTTCGGGGAATACGAAAAGATAACAAAAATTTCCGCGCCAATTCCGCGGAAGGACACTCGAGCTATTGTTTGAATTGAGAACGCTTTCGGCGAAGCGTCGCGACGTTCAATCAGATGTGTTCCAAAATTAAGTGCGCTCCAAATTTGAAATGGCGTTCGGAAATGACGTTGTTACAATAAATTACTTTTTATTTATTCAACGACTCATTTAAATAATATTTTACAATATGTATGTAAGGTTGTCATCATCATCAGTCAGTCGTCCACTGCTGGGACACAGGGCTCCCCCATAGAGCGCCATGGATCACGGCCATTTTTTATGGTATAGTATATAAAATGCTGTAGACCCTGTTGTAGATAAAGGATATTCAGACTACAAACTCAGAGGTTTTTAGTAATTGAGACTTCGTCCTGAGACTAATAAGCCCTTCTGGCCACCAAGGGCCGATGACCATTGACTAAATGCTTGTCATAAAAAGAGCAACTGTAATAATTGGATTCGAGAATGAGAAATTATATTGTTATCGTAAACGAAAATCGACTTTTTTATTACTTATAAGAGTTCTTATAATGGCGATTAATGCGAGAGTTAACTATATATATGCTAGCTTTTGCCCGCGGCTTGGCACGCGTTAATTCGATGTTATTACACATTTAAACCTTCCTTTCGTCGCTCTATCTATAAAAAAAACCTGCCAAGTGCGAATCGGACTCGCGCACGAAGGGTTCCGTACCATTATCTACGAAAACGGGAGCTTATCTTTTGTATGGGAGCAAAAAATCACGTTTATTGTATGGGGACCGCCTTAAATATTCATATTATAAAATTTTTTAGTATTTGTTGTTATAGCGGCAACAGAAATACACTTTCAATTTCAACTGTCTAACTATCATAGTTCATGAGATACAGCCTGGTGACAGACGGACGGACGGACATCGGAGCCTTAGTAATAGGGTCCCGTTTTTACCCTTTGGGTACGGAACCCTAAAAACCCATCAAAATCTGTTGCGTAATTTGAAAGATCTATGCATACAAACACAGACGGCGGAAAGCGACTTTGTTTCATACCATGTAGTGATAACCCAGTGATATACCATGTAGTGTGGCCAGTTCGAATGCAGCCCAGAACTAGGTGATTGTGACGGTGATAGGGTAACAAAGGAGTCCTTTGCCGCGCTTGAAACAATGGCAGCTGCCAGTCGCGTCTAGCGCGGGACGGGAAATTAAACGGACGATTTAAATTATAATACACAATAAATAGTAATAATACGCTGGCGCGTTTTGTTAGTGTGACAGCACGCGCCACTTCTTTACCTGTAGCATATGCATAGGCCAAGTGGAAGTAGGACAAGTCTGACAGATCAGAGTTGACAGGTGATGCCTAAGATTTATTTATTGCCTTTGTAGGGAATAAGCTTCTAGACTGCCACGCTAACTAGTGACTGAAATGTGAACCGAATGCTAGCAAATTTTCGTTTGTACGTATGATATGACACATGTCAACTTGTCACTGTCTTTTGCTTAGTGTTTTGCTGGCACTTGATTCCTAAAATAATAATAATAGTAATATCTGTGGACTTTACACACCACGTTAGTCTAGCCCCGTGCTAAGTACCGTAAGGACTTGTGTTACGGGCACTAGACAACGGAGATATGTTTAATGTTTTATAAATATAAGACATTTTCTATATTTAAGATTTTTATTATAGAAATACATATAATACATAGATAAACATCCATGACCTAGGCGGGAGTCGAACCCGCGACCCCTAGCGCTACATGCTCAGCTTATCCGAGCCCTGTACCACTGCGCCAGCCTGGTCGTCATGATCACTAGGGCGGCGAAAGTGCTGCCACTATGTTTGCGCACGTTCCCTATCGGCTATCTGCAGCTCTTTACTTACGGTGACATGATGGTAGTCACTAGCCACACCACGATCGTACTGTCAAAGATCCCTCCCTCTGGAATGTCATCTATACCCAACCAATAAATAGATATCATCTATGGTTTGAGTATACAGGGTTAGTTTCTATCACCGGCCAAATTTTCAGATTTGGCTAAGAATCGATAATACATTTGATTTATGAAATGAAACAAATAAGAAAAATAATAAAAAAAATATTTTTACCCCGTCGAAAATAAATATCGTGTGGGTAACATAATAGATCATAGCCGCCGCACGCAGTGGATATGAAACACAATCAGCTGTCGAGGTCAACACACTCTTCGGGTGCTAATGCGCATAGGTATATTAACGGACTGTTTCAAATCGATGTTTATGTAACAAAATATTACAAATAAGACGATAAAATTAAAACACACCCTTGAATTGATGTTTATTTCCTTATTTTTAAATATGGCCGATGACCAAAAACTAACCCTGTATAGTCTATGACTAACCATAGACATCACGTTTATTTATCATTAGCGTCGGCGATATGCGATTTTGCGACTGCATCGATGCTCCATCACATAGCGACTCGGCATCCAGCCGCGGTATCGCAATCGCGCGATTAAACGACTGCTTTGATGCGATACGAAATACAGTCGCTTTGCGACAAAGTGCGCTGGGGAGCGTCTGGTCGCAGCATTCAGCTGAAAAAGCGACTAAATCGCCGATCGCCGACGCTAAAAGTAGCATGATTGCGAAATCTCAAGTATATTGTACGTAGCAATGCTATATACATTATGAAATCCTACTAATATTATAAAGGCGAAAGTTTGTAAGAATGTTTGTTACTCTTTCACACAAAAACTATTGAACGGATTTTCATGAAACTTTACAGTAATATAGCTTTCATATCAGAATAACATAATAAGTTAAAATTTTGAATCATTTTTGAAGTCCGAAATCCACGCGGGCGAAGCCGCGGGCGGAAGCTAGTTGATATGTAATTTTACGTTGCTATGTATAGCATAGCATAAGGCCAGCCTACACCAAAAAACAATACGCAGTAAAAAAGTTACCTATAATTTAGCTTTGTATGATCTAAATGGGACAACATAGGCTGAACAAAAAAAAAAATGATCTAAAGAAGTTTATGAAACAGTGGAAATTATTTGGACCGTCTACGCCTCCCGACTTTACCCGGATACTGGCGTCTGATGCGGAGTAGCCTCCGAGTGATGTCTCTGTGAGTTCAAGAGTTGGCGACACCTTGCATTTTGGTTAAACATTGTTTTAGGAGTATTGGCATTTACTTTAGTTATAAAGGTAACTAGAACTACGTTATTTAAAATATATCCCGGGGAAAGCATTCATTTTTCAGGAGAGAATGTATATTGATTCTAATTCCAGATTGTAATTTATAGCCAGCTAAAGTTTATGTCAATTCGTTCGGTACAATAAAACATCTTCAACGGATATTGTGGCGGTTTGTCGCGATTTGTGAGGTTATGCCCATAGATGCCAATCTTCAAAATGCATGAATGCTCGTTTGCCCCATCCTCCTCCTTGAGTCGCTACTCATTCTTCTTGAGAATTTTTTCTTCTTCAGAAGAGTGATGAGAGAGTATCTCATCACTCTTCTATACAAAAAAAAAGTAAATTATATTTTTTATTGTATATAATTGTATAATATATGTATGAATAATGAAGAAATTAATGAGACCCGCTGAGTTTGTTTCGCCGGTTCTCAGGACAGGGCTAGGGTTGAACCGGTGGTAGATGAAATTTTTGACGTTCAAAAAGCAATTCTATAAATTCTATTTTGAATAAAAATATTTTGATTTTGATTACTGAGGGTCGTGATAACCTTATAAGCTGAAATCCTGTTTTTCAAAATATTTCGCCATCTGGATCTGGCCTTGGTAACGTGTTGGACCATATTACTATGAAAAAACCAATGATTGCCCCTTTGAGCTCAATAGTTGAGAACAGAGCAAACGTTTACTGGAAATACACGAGACCGGCGTGAAATGACAGCTGTGTCGCGTTTCGTGCGGTGTGTAAGTAGCCGGTGGCCCATGGAGGTGGGAGGAGAAAGGGGGTAGCGCATCTGTATAGTCTATATGCCGATGTCTATGGGCGTCGGTAGTCATGAAAATGGCTACAATTGCTCGTTTGCCCCCCTATCCCATAAAAAAAAAAAAAAAAAAGCTAAAATAAGAAAGATAAGAAATAATCAGATGGGTTTCGCTCCTAAAAAAGTCTGAAAATTCAGTCCGTAAAAAAGTCTGGCAGTTACACACAGCAGGATCATTAGGAGGTTTATCACCCCAGACATGGGGATGATAATTAGGGATAGTGCAATTTGACGGGATACGCGCGGGCGGGCCCGAAAATGACGTAATGAGGGTAGTTTCGAACTTGCAGGCAAAAAGATTACACCGGCCATCTGTTTTGGAAAAGAGTTTTGATTAAAAAGCCTTGCTGTCGTTTTGAAGGGTATTTGGAAGAGAGTAGGTAAGTGGTAGTGCCTTGCTCCAGTCGTGAGTAGCCGGTGGCCCGTTTGAGGAGAGGAGGAAAGGACATCGTCATAAAATATGTCATTATAAGAGGTAGTGCCACGCTGCATGCATGCATGTAGCCGAATTGGGCCGGCACAACCGGGGAGGTACCTCTCGCTTACACGAGACCGGCGTGAAGTGACAGCTGTGTTGTCGCATTTCGTGCGGTGTGTAAGTAGCTGGTGGTCCACGGAGGTGGGAGGAGAAAGGGGGCAGCGCATCTGTAGTCTATGCAGATATCTATGGGCGTCGGTAGTCATGAAAATGGCTACCACTGCTCGTTTGCCCCCCTATACCATAAAAAAAAATCACATATCAATACTAGGATGATTATATCCTCTTAGATATCATCCTCATTATGATCAGCCTATTGCAGTCCACTGTTGGACGGCGGCCTCTCCCACAGCACGCCACTGGCCTCGATCTTCGGCTAACCTTTCCCACTTCCTGCCCACAGCTTTGCTTACAACATGAGGCCTGCTGAGTTTGTTTCGCCGGATCTTCTCAGTACAGGGCTAGGGTTGAAGCGGTGGTAGATGTAATTGTTGCCGTTCAAAAAGTAATTTCTGTAATTCTATTTTGAATAAAAACTTTTTGATTTTCATTTTCATTATACAGGGTTAGTTTTTGGTCACCGGCCAAATTTGCAGGTATGAAATAAAAAATATTAAAAAAATAATTCTAGATACAATTACCTACTTTGTCCCATGTTGTAAAACATATTTCTTGGTCACCATGTGCATCACACTCGCGACTTACGGTAGGCCGAAGTCGATACATTTCGTGTAAGAACAACAATCGATGTATTTTTAATGACCATTTCAAATCGATTTTTATTTAACAAAATATTACAATTAGACGATAAAACGAGCAGTCGGAGCCATTTTCATGACTACCGACGCCCACAGACATCCGCATAGAGGCTATACAGATGCGCTGTCCTCCTTTCTCCACCCACCTCCACGGGTCACCGGCTACTTACACACCGCACGAAACGCGACAGCACTGACACTTAACGCCGGTCTCTTATAAGCGAGAGGTACCTACCCGGTCGTGCCGGCCCAATTCGGATGCATGCAAGCATGCAGTGTGGCACTACCTTATCCTAAAAACGGCTCTCCCTTTTGCTCTATCTCTTCCTCCCTGATTACTATAAGTATAAGCTTATCTTTACTCCACTATAAAACCCCCACATTTCCACCATTGTGGATTGTGGCCCGAATTTCAGCACGCAATTCGCCCATAAGCGGTCAAACGTTAAATACCACAAAAACCGACGTTGCGGCTTGAAATGGCCCATTGTATGTGTGCGACGAAACACAAATGTTTTTCTCGGAAACATTTGATGTGCTGTGACGTCACAATGCTATACTAGTTAAACGAAATGGATCGGACTAGGGGATGGCGTGGAGTCGGCTTTACCAGTTTGTGGTAACTTTCTTTTAACACATTTGGGTTTTTTATTGGTCCCTACACCTATTTCGTCTTCTACTATAGGGCAAACAAGCAGTAGAACGTTTTCTTGAAGACTACAGACACATAAATTTTATGCAATCGTATTGCCCTTGCACTAGTTAATTAAACGGTATTTTGTGCACGAGGGGTGTCACCACGGTAGTGCAGGTAGGGTTGCCAGCTCTCCCGGAAAGGACTTCGATTTCAAAATCTTCCGGCACCCGGAACGCGGGTAAAATCTCCCGGACTGGCAAGTTCCTTTCAAAAATGCCTTCCGACCATGTTTATGACCTTTTTTTTGGTCCTCCCGGACTTTTGGTCAACTGAGTTGGCAACCCTAAGTGCAGGCGCAACGCGGCTGCAATACGGAGAACAATTTGGAGACCGTGAAATCAAACTTTTGTAGAGGTTTCTAAGGTTGAGTTGGCTATTTTTTGATGATTATTATACGTGTGAGCACAGGTTTACACATACTGACGTCAGATATGAGGCATATGCAATCACCGCCTTGGACGGTGAAGGAATGTAGCTAGCAGACATCTCACGGAAGTATGCTAACACGTAGCCGTGGCCCGACCCTACAGTGGAAGAAAAATACCGCTGGGACTTCGTGTGGGGAGCTGCCCGCTGTCTCCCAACTCCCACGTACCCCTCAGGAAAGTCTCTGCCTGAGGGTATGCCTACACGCATTCTCAGCGACAAAGAAAAAGCTACTAGACAACTCGTGGAAATTCACACAATGGATGAAACGCGACAGCACAGCGGTCACATATTACTGTATCATGTGTGCGAGAGGTACCTCCTCGCCGTTCCCGAGGCCCGATTGGGACTTCTTATTAAAATATGCATACGACTCGGGCCTTCTTTAAAACAATAAAGGACTCGAAGTTTTCGAGTTTTCATTAAATATTGACATCAAAAAAAAAAGAAATAATAATAAAAATAAAACTGTGTTTTATTTATTAACACACAAATTCTTGCTTACATCATATTGAGGCTATATTACATATATGAATATACCTCTCGCCCTTACATTCCTTCCAATTGTAACAAAGATACTGGAGAAGTATCGGGGTATATCTTGCCCAACGTTTTATAATAAAAAATTAAAAAATATAAGTAAAAATGAAAAAATAATAAAAATTCGTCTCCACGCCGTCTGCTGTTCTTTAGACTTTTAAGTAAATCACATCGGAGTTGAAAAGCGTGGAAATTTTCGGGAAACCGTAATGAACGTTGGGGACGGGGCGCTCTACCATCACCATCATCCCGCTGCCGACCGGCCGCCTCTTGTAGCAATACAGAATAATGAAAGATACAAAGATTCATAATGATTTGGAAATAGAGCGATGCCGTGCTGCATTGTAATGTAAACCGGGCCCGAACTTCTCGTCTACTAATAATATCCTCCTAGCCGATTTCGGCTATGGCGGCCGTCTCTATAGAGACGAGCCAGATGCGCAGGATATATTATAGTGCACAAGTGTGCGCGCAGACACAAGTGCACTCTCTATTCCCTCACATTCCGATGGGACGGCAATCCGACCGGAGAGAAATCAGGCGCAGGACCTACGGCTTAACGCGCCCGAGGCACGGGGGTGTAACACCGTCAACTTCCTGACTCCGGACTGTTATTAGAAATTGAAAAATTAGAATTTTTGGTCCGACCCGGGATTCGAACCCAGGACCTCACGTCTGTGGAACACGCTTACCACTAGATCACGAGGCAGTCTACTACACTGATACCGAGCTGTCTGTTATCAGATTGTCGAAAAG
>LUGF01040381.1:4092-18749 GCA_001625245.1 Calycopis cecrops | reverse complement strand
TTTATTATGTATATTTTTAGTGTGCATAAATGATTAAATAAATAAATAAATAAATTAATTAATTAATAAAATAATAAAAAATATATATTTTTTAATTGACCCTAGTCTCGCGTTGTTTTGTGCGAGTAGGTACATTTTTGCCATGATTTGGGGTAAAATAATTGAAATGGTAACCCTCAATGGTATTTTTTGTCTTGCTCGGTGACACGCCAACCCGCAGTCTATTCTTTACTCTGTCTACGGTTAAACATCTTTCTTGTATTGTCAATGTTGTATTCATTGTATTGTAAATTATAGCACAGCTGGCAATTTATTAAATTCGTTAAAAATTTAAAAAATAAACAATTATACGTTTAAATATCTATCGGACTACATTATTTAATCAATTTAAATGAAATTGCTGTTCTGTGGAGTCATTAAGAGCTATACCCGAGCAGGAGAACGTTGTATACCTTTGTATATCCTGAAAAGTCACCACAAGCATCAGATACGACTCTTGAGAGAGGTTAAATCAGTGACTGAACAGTCTAGGCACGACATCGTCGGGACTGGCAAATGGAATGGTGGTCCCCTTTGGAGAAGAAGTCTGGCATTTTCGCCGAGGCCAGCCTGTCGCTGGAGAGATCCTGTCTGCAGATCCGGGACCCTCCGCTTAAAGCGGCTGAAGACAGGAGATCCAGAAAAGAAAAGAAAGAGGCCCATGGAGGTGGGGGGAGAAAGGAGGGCAGCGCATCTGTAGTCTCCATGCGGATGTCTGTGGGCGTCGGTAGTCATGAAAATAGCTCCGACTGCTCGTTTGCTCCCTTATACCATAAAAAAAAAAAAAAAAAAAGAAACCATACCTACTTCGTTCAAATTTCCGGGATTTTTACCATGTTTATTCTGCGTCGACAATTCAGGCGATGGCAGCCCAAGTCTCTGTGGGTGACCCCATAAAATCCATAGATTATACGCTAATCTATACTGAGAGGGTGACACGGTAGCAGCACCTGATACTAAAAGTTAAAAGCAAAAAGAGACTTTTGTATGGGGGCAAACGAGCACCCGAGTCCATTTACAACCGACGACCATGGAGAAGAAATAAGAATTGCATTGATTGAGAAGCTCGTCATTAGATAACCAAGAGAAAATTTTTTTTATAGCATAGGAGGCAAACTAGCAGTTGGGTCACCTGATGTAAAGTGATCACCAACGCCCACAGACATCCGTAACACCAGAGGTCTAACAGTTGCGTTGCTGACCTTTGAGGAACGAATAAGCTCTTTTCTTGAAGATCCCTAGGTCGTATCGGTCCAGAAATACCGAGGGGGCAGCTGATTCCAAATTGAAATGGTGCGCGGGATGAAATTGCGCTTATAGCGCACAGTAGTGGACTTCGGAGGATCTAGGTGTTGACGGTGGAATTTGGAATTTCTGTGCGAAGTCCTTAATGGAATTCAGCTGCGGGTATTAATCCGAACAATTCCCCGGAATACTCCCCGTTGTCAATAGCTTGCTTCTCCTCAAAAGACCACTAAAGGTACAAGCTGTCTTTGTCAAGTTAACTTAGTTTGAATGTAATCTACGGTTGGTAGAACTCATCGATCTCAATAGTCAGTGTGCGATACCGAATCTCACTTGACCAGATTTTTTTATTTCACGTTATAGAACACCACGGTGGCCCATGGAGGTGGGAGGAGAAAGGAGGGCAGCGCATCTGTATAGCCTCTATGCGGATGTTTGTGGGCATCGGTTAGTCATGAAAATGGCTCCGGCTGCTCATTTGCCCCCATAAAAAAAAAACCATGAAACTAGCTCTCAGCAACCGGATGAAGCTGTTCGCTTCCACGAGGCGGTACAAACGCTTTCGCTTACTTCATCACGTCATGACGACCAGGCTGGCGCAGTGGTACAGGGCTCAAATAAGCGGAGCATGTTGCGCCAGGGGTCGCGGGTTGGAATCCCGCCTTGGTCATGGATGTATATCTATGTATAGTATGTATTTCTATAATAAAAATCTTAAATATATAAAATTTCTTAAATTTATGAAACAAATTAAATCTATTCCTTTGTCTAGTACCCGTAGGCCGTAACACAAGTCCTTACGGTACTTAGCACAGGGCTAGGCTAACGTGGTGTGTAAAGTCCACAAATTTATTTATTTTATTTATATTGCCATACAGACTACACTGTGGAAGGTGTACAAATTGCCATCTAAATATCATAATTTTATACATACCCCGGAGAAGTAATGCTGTAGAAGTAAAGAGAAGCGTAATTAGGATTGCCAACCGTACTATAATATATTGTATTGTACTATTTTTCAGGTCTGTGTACTATATACTGTTGAAGAAATATGTAGTACGCAAATACACTATATTTTCAAGACTGAAATACTTAATAAATAAATAATGCTTTATTGCACACCAAAACAAAAAAAAAATTCTCAATGTACAATGTATGAAATTAAATGCACAATAGGCGGCCTTATCGCTTTAAAGCGATATCTTCCAGGCAACCATCACTATAAAGATGTATTGCTTAGATTGATAGGCATGCAAAAATAATTTTATTCAATAGAAACTTAAGTCAAACTAATAACAAATAAGTAGGTATACAAAATCCATATTGTGTAAACCGAATACTAGCGAGAAAGAGAAAAAAAAATAATAAGAAGAGAAGAAGACAACTGACAAGTTCAAAGTAATGAAATCGTAGACAGAGGAAACTATGAAATACTTATATGGCAAATAGCAAAAATATTGTTTATTGATTCTCAATGCCTCAACTCCTTTTCTTTAGTTGAAGCCCGCCTAACTATTCTAAGCCTAGAGTTACTATATTTGATTGCAGTATACTATTTTTTTTATGCATATTTTGAAAAATACTATACTCGCCGAAAATGTTGGCAACTCTAAGCACAATACACCTTCAGCAGTTACGAGTGCTCGTCGAGCGATGTCGGTTATTGTAAAACGGATATCGCTTGCTACAACGTTCGTACAACGTTGGTACATTCCGTGGTTCATCAATTAACGATTAAGAGGTAGTGCATGCATGCAGTGTGGCATGCATGCAGCCGACTTGGGCCGGCACGACCGGGGAGGTACCTCTCGCTTACACGAAACCGGTGTAAGCCGTAAAGAGACGGCTGTGCTGTCGACTGTCGTGTTTCGTGCGAGTAAGTAGCCGGTGGCCTATGGAGGGTAACGCATCTGTATAGCCTCTATGCGGATGTCTATGGACGTCGATATCATGAAGATGGATACAATTGCTCGTTTCTCCCATATGCTATACAAAGAATGAATGACGTAAGCCAGTTTTTTATAGTGTTTAGTACTTATAAGGGGGCAAACGAGCAGTCGAAGCCTCTTGACGTCTGCCGCAGCCCTTGGACATCCGCATCATAGTTAATCGTGTGTGGCCGTCTTTTCTCCTCCCCTCCGTTGGGCCGCAGGCTCACAGCCGCACAGCACACGACAGTATAGCAGTCAGATATGCCCATCCTAGTTGTTTTGACAATAACTCTATGTGGTGCAGACAGGGACAGTAGGAAGAGATGAATAATTATTATATATTATACACAATTAAATCCTACTAATATTAAGTATAAATGCGGAAGTTTGTATGTTTGTTTGTTTGTTACTCCTTCACGCAAAAACTGCTGAACCGATTTTCATGAAATTTGGCACACACATATAGAGTAACTTGGATTAGGCGTAGAATAGTTTTATCACGAAAAAATGTTCCTATGGGATGCCATGGGATGATTTTCTATTTTATTGGGACGGAAATTTACGCGGGTAAAACCGCGGGGCGCAGCTAGTACTACATGTAAGTCTTTGATTAAAGATGTAAGTATACAATATATTAAGTATAGTAACAATCTTATAAGATATGCTTCGATTCAAATTGTGTTCGACAATATGTGTGTGTGTGTGTGGCTGACACATTGTCTCTGACTGTACTATACAGTATACTGTCAACGGAACTATGAGTTTTTTTTATATTTATTGATCTCCGTCCCCCCGTGAACATGGTTGCTGTTTAGCCGAAACGTCGGACTAGTCTAGGTCGAAAGATGGACTCGATTCTTTTTTTTTTTTTTTTTTATGGTATAGGGGGACAAACGAGCAGTGGGAGCCATTTTCATGACTACCGACATAGGCATCCGCATAGAGGCTATACAGATGGGCTGCCCTCCTTTCCCCTCCCACCTCCATGGGCCACCTACTTCTGCAGAACCTATAATGAAGCGTTACTGATTTCTACGATCGAACAATGTCGTCGATAAAGCGATTAATATCTCGTAATATCGAGCCATTCGTCGGCTTACTGCAAGAACTCATTTATTGACATTTTGTTGTTAATGAAACCAAAACTAATCAATTAATTAGTTATGATTTTATTAAAAACACTATAATATAGTGTTCTTAGTAATTAATTGATTTCTCAAAGTTTTGTAAATGTCAATTAATGAGTTCTTGCAGTAAGCAGACGAATGTATCGTCGAGTTCTAGTTTTATCACGCGATTCGTTGTCGAGTCGGAGTTTTATCACGCGAGAAACGGAACGCTCGGCTGTGGCGCACCGGGGGCCGGCGCCAGGTGCGGGCGGGCCGGGTGAGGGGGCCGCTCGCGCCCGCTCAGTGTGCGCCCGACGCCGCGCCGCCTCGCACCGGCCGTGTGACGTCACCCGTGACGTCATGGAGCGCTTCATCGAGAGCGTGAGGAAGTACCCCTGCCTGTGGAACACCACCGCCATCGAGTACCGCGACCAGGAGCTGAAGGATGCGGCGTGGGCCGAGGTGATGAAGGAGACCGACCTCTCGTCAGGTGAGTGTGTCCGTGTCGGCTGCCGACTGCGAGCGGAGTGCGGCGCGCGCACTACCCAGTGCCCCTGTCCCCGCGCCGCACTTCCGCCCCGCAGTTATATGATAGCTTGTTTTGCGCCGTGGCTCGCCCTGCCGACCATAGGTACAGCTTCAGTGCGACGCGTTTTTCTTTTCAAATTGACAAGTTAATTAATTTGAAACAAGTTACTTTAGAATACACTAACTTTAGTTTTTAGCTTTAGCTGTTGCCAAAAGTTATATTCTCCTGGGCTATGTTTCTGTTAATTCTAACCGACTTTCAAAAAGGAAATGTTCGCCTTTAAATTATATCCAAAAATGAAAAAGAATAAACTTCTTATTTCATTATTATTTAAATTCTAATAAAATAATATCTCGTATGAGGTCCAAAAACATACGTTCTGAGTGTTAATTAATCTCAAGAAATTTCAAGTAGATTTGTAAAAAGACGTTACGAATCTGCCTGAAAAATGTTGAGATTTAGGTTTAGACCGCCCCTGTCCGTTAGCGATGTAAACAGTAGATTATAATTAAGACGAGCGTCGATCACCATTTTACGAAGACACCTCACGACACGCTCCTTCCTCTTATTATAACTTATAACTATCTCTCTATAGCTGTAATATCTCATAATAATACTAATAAATACATTTTAAATCATATTACACGGCGCCTACAGAGATTTATTAGCAACATCGACATATCCAATTTGTGTAGTATAATTTCTACAGGCATTTTTATTAAAATATTGAAAATTTTGCATTGTGATTTAGTCGTTATGAATAAAAATTATTTAAATGGTTTAAAGTCCCCGGGAATCAGGAATTTTACGTAAATTCAGCAGTAGTAATTCTAGTTAGAGGTACATTGCCACTTGCGAGGAAGTGCTTTAATTTGTATGTGTGGATATTATATCGACATAGTAACGAAAGGTTTACGCTAGCGATATATCTTGAACTTTGGAATCAATGCCTAGAATCTACTGAACAATCTTTCAGAGATATGATGCGAGTGTGAAACTGTTCGGCATGTAATTAATAGCAAATTTGCGTTTCGTGTGGTGCAGTCATTCAAACATTTTTTTTTATTACGTACCTACAAATGAGCATTTATAGTTATTCGGTAACCACGAATAGCTGCCATTATTATGCATGTGCAAGTCACAAGTGCATGTACAGATGCGTTGACCCCCTGGGCCCCTTCGTCTCATCGCCCCAAACACACGCGCCATTCTTTTAGGATGACCAGCAGAGATAAAATTTTTTAACTGTCCTTCTCTATGAGCAACGTATATATCATACAGCATAATAAATATAATGTATCAATTTCAGTTAAGGAGGTGAAACTGAAATGGAAGAAGCTGCGCGACAGCTACCGAGACGCCCTGAAGCGACAGAACGACCTCCTTACCAAGGAGCCAGGCAAGAAGAGCTACGCGTGGAAGTACATGGCTCCCATGCAGTTTCTGCAGCCCCACATGAGTGTGCGGAAGAAGCCCGACCCGCCGCCGGACCCCCCTCGCAACGGCGAGCGCTCCAGCGACTCCTCCTCGTCCGAGGACCGCCCCCTCCCCCCTCCGCGGCTGCGCAAGCGCCCCGCGCCCCCTGATACACCAGACCCCCTTGACATCTTCTTTAACAGCATGTGTCAGTCGACCAAACGCCTGCCGTTTCCGGCTCAGATATCCATCAGGCGCACGTTGTTTGACGCCGTGCTGGCGGCTGAGGAGGCGCTGGTGGCTGAGCAGCAGAGTCTCGCCTCCTTATGGGCGCGTGCCGCCTCCTCCTCGAGTGACGACGAGCGCCGGCCCTCCTGAGCCGCGCTCTACCCCCTTGTATACCCCTACTACCGCAGCTACGCGCACTTCGCCGCCGCAGTGGCCGCTGCCCCCTCCACATAACACCCCCCTTTAGTCCCTGTGCTAGTGCCCTGCTAAGGAACGCGACAATTTCATAATGACTCTTCAATGAATGTTGGATCTTCATTCAAGTTCAAAGTTTTGAACAATCGATTTGATTGGATTTTAATTTTCTCTCCCATCGATTATACATTCTAAAAACAACACCATTCAGGGGTAAAAACAACTCGCACTTGGCACTGGGCGCTCTGTTAACCTGTACTTTAAGGTTCTTGACAATAACGACACATGGTCTTCTTCCTCCTTTACACCGCTGATCACGTTTCCGTTTGGTGGTAGGTTGCCTTGAGCATAGCGTGTAAGGTATACAAGCAGGTGCGTCGATAAATGATTATATAAGTGTTATTTTTATAGTGACTACAATTCTTTGAGTGTAAAACCAAATGGAGAGGCTACTGGCCCGCGTGGCCAAGCGTGCCCCTCTGCCAAAGGTGTCCAATTGGTCAATTTTGAAGACACAATTAGATGTATGCAAGTGCGCGCCATTAATTTTACGTGGACGCATCTCCCACCGATTTTGATAGACTTTTGTGTTATTGACGTTGACGTTCGCGGCATCTCCATTTGGTTAAATACTCAATAATTGCATATCCAATATTCACGTTGGGTTAGTCGTGGACTCCAAAGTCAATAGATAAGTGTGGTTAAGTTTGAATGTGAAAAAGACTTGCGCAGGCGAAGTACGCCTTATTAAAATAAATATAAGAAGTATTTTAACGGATTTTATCGCGATTTATTTAAATAAATCGTATATTTTTACAATCCCGTTGCAGCTTACAGCAACCACGATCCGGGGCGGAATGACCTTATCTCGTAATTGTAAGAGTACTTATAAACCGCAATAAAACCCGTTTTAATTTCATTACAATGTGTAACATTCACGTAACCTTAAGAATCATTAGATGTAAGAAATTTAGATTATCTTGTACAGGTTGTATAGGCCAAAATAGTGTATCCAAATAGTGATAGTTTCTAAGGACTTGGTTTAGCATTGCCGGATTAATCAGGCAGTAAGTGTAGCCTATAGAGTCTGGTAATAGCAGCCCGGGGTGATATCAAGGCCTACAATGCCTATAACAATTAACCGACCTTAATACTCATTGATACATCAAGGGTCCCTGATTACAAATTGCTACAAGCTTGATTAATCCGACACAGATTTTTAATATAGAATATTAAAGAAACCGTTCAAAGTGTACGGGCTTCCTTACTAACGAGTCGATAAAACTCTCTAACTAACGAGTACTTAGTTAGTAAGGAAGCCCGCGCCCCACCAACTGTGGTCGTTATTAAAAACCACTGTTGGCCACTATGTGAGGTCGCAGCCACTGCGAGACAATTGGCTCATTACAAATTACTGTCAAATCGGACGAAATGCAACATTTATCTCAGGAATGTTTCACAGTTATTATTACTGAAAGAAAGAAATGTTAGATGTTCCAGTAACAGAGTTTGTTGTCCGGTTGTTAGGTCTATCCTCAGTCCAGGTTGTCTGGGAGACAGATATAAATATAGCCGATATTCCTCTCTAGTGGAAATAAGCATTAAAATAGGTAAGAGTGAATGCTTTTGTACATTGGTAAAGTTATCCTACTTTTTAAGTTAAATAGGAAGTTCTTCTCTTAATACAACTGTATATTATTACAAATATAATGTTTTGTAAGTCACGTGTGTTTATTTTGGCCTATTTATTTTTATGGGTAAACGAGCAGTTGGATGCCTTGAAGACCGGCGAAGAGCCATTCTGCTTGCAAATGGGGTTGTCACGGTCGGGGAGGTACCTCTCGGTTGCGTGATACCGGCGGAAAGTGACTGCTGTCGCGTTTCGTGCGTCCTTCGATCCATGGACAGAGAAAGAGGAAGGAGGGGCATCTGCGTGGCCGGTAGTCATCAAAAAGCTCGTTTGCCTCTCTATGTGTTCTCAAAACAAAATTCCACACCTTCGTGTCTGTCTATCAAGACTTATTTTAAATAGGGGGCAAACGAGCAGCCGGAGCCGTTTAATCACTACCGACGCCCATGGACAATAGTTACAAAGTTTCGACGCTCTCTTTTCCTCCGCTCCAATGAGCCACCGGCCACCGGCTATTACCGCACACAACGCGACATCATAACTGTCACGTTACGAAGATATCATGTGAGCGAGAGGTACCTCCCCGGTCGTGGCGGGTCAATTACGCTATGGCCCATTGTTACTAATGTATGATGTCTTACTGCTAATCCCTACTAATGTTATAAATATATATGTAAGTTTGATTGCTACGCTTTCACGCCAAAACCGGTTAACCGATTATCATGAAACTCTGTACACAATCATATTCTTAGAGATATTAGAAAGGACAGCATAGTACTCTTTTTTATTTAAAAAAAATTACGACCTCAACCGTAGTCGCGGGTAAAAGCTATTATACAGATACACACAAAAAACAACCAATACAAGGTGCGCTTGTAAAGCTATTTGCTAGTGAAGAATAGGTTACTATGTATGTTTATAATAAAGCAACGTTATTATAACATCAACAGAAAAAAAAAAGGGCACAGGACGCTACCTGCCCCTTACTGCGTAAATAAAGATCCCAAATCCGTAGACCAAACCGTGCCGCCGCGCCGATCAGCTGACAAGAATATCTCTGCTGGCTGCGCGTGGATCGGACCAATCAGAGCGCGACACGTCACAAGCTTCGCGCCGCAGTCAGCTGACAGGATCTGCCAATTCCAGGAATGTAACAGCTGTTTTGTGTCAGGCGTCGTTTATGCGCACCCCTGTAGCTACCCTCGTCGCCATGACGGTGCTATTTTTAAACGCTTTTGTGCTTATTTACGCTCATAGATAATTTTATTGTTTCGTCCTGTTTGTACATTTGTAAGGGGGCTTTAGTAAGAGGACTTGCGATTTTTTTTTTTTATGATATAGGAGGGCAAACGAGCAGCCGGAGCCATTTTCATGACTACCGACGCCCACAAACGTCCGCATAGAGGCTATACAGATGCGCTGCCCTCCTTTCTCCTCCCACTTCCATGGGCCACCGGCTACTTACACACCGCACGAAACGTGACAGCACAGCTGTCACTTTACGTCAGTCTCGTGTAAGCGAGAGGTACCTCCCCGGTCGTGCCGGCCCAATTCGACTGCATGCAAGCATGCAGTGTGACACTACCTCTTACTCAGCCTTGCAGCCTAAGCGGGGAGCACCGGGGAGCTACCCCCTGCTTACACGGTACCGCCTTACCCTCTTTCCGTCCCCTCTCCTCCCCTCCAATGGGCCATCAGATACTCACAAGCCGCACGAAATGTGACAGTCACTTTACACCAGTACCGTGTAAGCGAGAGGTACCTCTCTAGTGGTGCAGGCTTAATTAGGCTGCTATGCTGCGTTTATGGCCTTTAATGACTCGATGACGACGATCTAAATCTGCTGGACCGTTTTCAGTGAAATTTCTCACACATGTCCAACTTTGTCCTTGATTAACCGTTGTGTCTAGAGTATATAGAGTCCGGTTAGGAGGCCCGAATAGGTCGGTAAATCAGACTGCACCTTCGTCCCTCGTAGCACTCCGCGGGAGAGGCGGAGATGCTAATGTAATTTATTACTGCAGATGGCAACATAACGCTAATGTGTTTTTGTACTGCCGCTGGGTTTGTTTAGCCTCTCGGATTACATTAACTTGTTTTAGTTTCATATCAGGTATAGTATAAGGACAGGTAAGAGGTAGTGCCATGCTGCAGTACAGCTTTATTGTTTCGGCATGGCCACCTGTCGCCCACACGATACCGAAGACAAGTGTCTTGTCGAATTTCATGTGATGTGTGTCAGTTTCCGGTGGCCCCACGATAGAGGAAGGGGCCATGAACCTCCATCACACCTACGCACATGCCTAGGTATGTCGGATGTTATAAAAGACACCGACCGCTACTTCAAGTCAAATGTATTTGTATTTTTACTTTTATATCTCATCACATCATGAGACCCGCTGAGTTTATTTCGCCGGTCCTCGACGGGGCTAGGGTTGAACCGGTGTTAGATGTAATTGTTGACGTTCAAAAAGTAATTTCTGTAATTCTATTTTGAATAAAAACTTTTTCATTTTCATATTTAATTTTCCCTCTATACTATAAAAAAATGCTCAGTACTGCAAAGTTTGCAGTACTGAGCATTTATGCAGTTAGGCATTGTTACAATATCCTGTATGTAAATTCGAAGTTAAAATCATAACCTTCAGTACACACAGAAACAATTTAAACTTTGCTAAAGACTCCTGTTAGGGTCCTACTTTCCCTATCACTTTTTCACTTTCCGTAAACAGCAGTGGGGTCCGGTGTGCCCCTTGTTCTTTGTACCCCTGTCCGTGACTGATGAAGTCATAAAATATGTAGGAAAGCATAATATCTTTCATCAGGAACCCAGTGTGAAACAAACTGGAATCTTTGATGTCATTTGATTTTTTTTTATCTATGTATACATATAATATAAAACAGTAAAATTTTAGTGTCTGTACCTACATTGTCTGTACATAATACAGTACATGAACATATATAATATGTAAAAACTAATAGGGGGCGTTTAATTTATGCATACGGGGATTAACGCGAAACATACCTTTTTTCCTGACGTTTCGACCGGGTTGCACCGATCGTCGAAACGTCAGGAAAAAAGGTATGTTTCGCATTAATCCCCGTATGCATAAATTAAATAATCATGCAACGCGAAAGTTTAAAGTATTAATTGGGGGCGATTTTAAAATAGTAGCAGAACACTTCTATGATTTTTTATTTTTTTGTTTGTCTGTTTGTCCGTTTGTTCGGGCTCCGAAACTACTGGACGGATTTTCATGAAACTTTACATTAATATAGCTTTCATATCAGAATAACATAATAAGTTAAAATTTTTAATAATTTTTGAAGTCCGAATTCCACGCGGGCGAAGCCGCGGGCGGAAGCTAGCTTATAGTAAAAGGGGACAGAGTCGGAGCTATTGTCATGACTACCGACGCCCATAGACATCCGCACAGAAGCTGTAGGTACAGATGCGTTGCTGTCCTCCTCCGTCCACATGGTTGTGTGTGTATATACGCACGTCGTATGCGTATACACACATACGAATGGACATTCCAACTGACGCACTGTGACAACTGTAACACTAGTACTAATATATGGCAGTCAATCTAACTGCTGTGCGGTCTGTAAGGTCGTCGGTACTCATAATGGCTCCGACTGCTCGTTTGCCCACTTAACTTGCTAGTAAGAGGTAGTGCCATACTGCATGCTTGCATGCAGTCGAATTGGGCCGGCACGACCGGGGAGGTACCTCTCGCTTACCCGAGACTGGCGTAAAGTGACAGGCGACAGCTGTGCTGTCGCTTTTCGTGCGGTGTGTAAGTAGCCGGTGGCCCATGGAGGTGGGAGGAGAAAGGAGGGCAGCGCATCTGTATAGCCTCTATACGGATGTTTGTGGGCGTCGGTAGTCATGAAAATGGTTCCGGCTGCTCGTTTGCCCTCCTATAACATAAAAAAAAATTATACTATAAAAAAGTCTTAAACCCACTGTAGCCGGGTTCCATGTTTCTCAATGTCAGGTTACTTTTTTAATTAAAATTTACAACCACCATAAATTACACCATGATCCCATGCGGTGTCTGGAAGACCCCAAATACCTATGGCGGATATTAATAACCGAAAGTTTCGCATTGTGCCTGTTTTTACGACACTTTTTTACTTTCGGCTTTGCAACGCTCAACTTGGCACATAAATTTGCACTCACGAAGGGGGAGGGGGGCGGGAGGAGAGCGCGGAGTCAGCGTTTTTTAACGTAAACTGTCGTCATTACGCGCACTCATCTCCCGGGTTTTAAACGCCGTCATTTGGGACCCACAGCTGCCTAATATGTCATGCAGCATTGCAGCCGAAAAAGGCCGGCTGCTTACTTATCTATGGTGTACATGACACCCATAAAATCTTTTCTGTCGTGTTTCGAACGGTCCAAATCCTACTAATATTATAAATGCGAAAGTTTGTATGTTTGTTTGTTACTCCTTCACGCAAAAAGTGCTAAACCGATTTTCATGAAATTTGGCACACACGTACAGTAACTTGGATTAACATATAGGATACATTTTATCCCGAAAAAATGTTCCTATGGGATGCCATGGGATGATTTTCTATTTTCCACGGGATCTAAATTTACGCGGGCAGCAGGTAGTCCGCTATAAATGTAGGTCCGTGTCTTAAACATAATCGCATATTAAACGTAGTTCCGAACGAGCAGTCGGATGGTACTGATGCTCCCTGAACACCCACATACAGATTGTGTTGCCCTCTTTCAAATCACGTGTTAATCCAAGGTACCCTCTATGTGTGTGCCAAATTTCACGGAAATCGGTTCAGCAGTTTTTGTGTGAAGGAGTACCAAACAAACGAATATACAAACTTTCGGATTTATATTAGTAGGATATTAAATATCGTCGTGTGACAAAATCTGCTGTCAGTGAACACACTGAAGCCAGCCCCGGCATTACATTATCTTTGAAGTTCAAATCCTCGCCAAAGAACACCAATTCCTACTAAGATGATTCGTGAGACTATTGAAATTAAAAAAAAAAACATCCAAATTTCAATAGAGAAGATGGCTGGGTATATTTTTTATTTTTTTAGATAGACAATACGCTAAAGCAGGCAAAATGCCTAGGGCAGCTTCATCGCTATGAGAGGCGAGTGATAACAACTCGAGCCTCTGTTTATGGTCGATAGGGGGACAGACCCCCCCTTCTTTCAATGGCTGGATGTTTTCTGCTTTTGACTCGGTTATAAATACCAAAGAACACCAAGACAGCAAGAGCAGAGGGGGATAACGAGTAGTCGGAGCCATTTGTTGAATACAGTTATGGATGCCCAATTAAATCCACACGATTATTGGTTATGGTGTGAGCGGGAAATATAAAGTAGTATAAGTAAGAGGTAGTGCCACACTGCATGCTTGCATGCAGCCGAATTGGGCCGGCACGACCTCTCGCTTACACGAGACCGGCGTGAAGTGACAGCTGCGCTGTCGCGTTTCGTGCGGTGTGTAAGTAGCCGGTGGCCCATGAAGGTGGGAGGAGAAAGGGGGCAGCGCATCTGTATAGTCTCTATGCCATTATCTATGGGCGTTGGTAGTCATTAAAATGGCTACAACTGCTCGTTTGCCCCCCTATACCATAAAAAAAAGAAGAAGAGGTTGAACAAAACAAATTAATAAATCCAAATTTTGTAATGGGTAGTACCTTAGCTGGAGGGCAGCTTAATTGGGCACGACCGGGAGGTACCTCCTACCTCTTTACACGATACCTCCGAAAAGTGACAGCTGTGTCGCGTTTGGTGCTGTTTGTGAGTAACAGGCCGATGTCCACGGGCGTAGACACTCGGCGGTAATGAATTGGCTCCGACCGCTCGTCTGCCCCCGTGTATTATAAAAAACGAAAAATCCTAACTTTGTAACTGGTAGTATGTATCACAAAAGTCCCAAAATAATTACATACATACACACTAGGAGTTACTAATTTATTTGATACTAATATAACATAAGGTAACATTATGACTGTATGTTATAACACTTTCATTATTATTTTTTTTAAACAACTTGTTGTTGGGCAATAAAAATATTAGCCAATATTTTAAGTTTTACAAAATTACATAACAATACAAAAGTTAATTAAAATCAGTACAGTAGTTTGGATAGTCCATTTCGGACCAACAAACAAACACGCAACTTATATATTAAGATAATGCTATATTTAGATACACAGTGACGAATATTCTTCGCTACATTCGACCTCCAAAAACTTAATATTTAAGTCTCGGATCGCGGGTTCGAAGCTGCGAAAAAAAGTCCTGTTCGGTCCGAGAATCGATACCGGCCACTCTGTCTGCCGGAC
>LUGF01040368.1:89608-109197 GCA_001625245.1 Calycopis cecrops | reverse complement strand
GACGCTCGTATAATTAGACATCAAACATCACAAGGTAAGTTCGTTTGATTCTTAATTATAACTGTGAGAAAAAAAAATAGACACACGTAGACACAGCTAGAAAAGAAAGGTGTGACTGACACTGGCTTATATGGCTGCATTAAACCGGTTTATTGCACGATAAGTAAACCTCAATTTTATTGGTGTTGCTTACGAACTCTCAATTTTTTACAGGAACCCAATATTCCTTTGGATCTTGCCAACGCCATATTCATTTGTTGTAAGTTAGGGACATGTATAAACGTCAAACAGTTTCATTTATTATAGTTATAATATTGCGCTTATTATACATGAATGCCTTTAAATTTTTAAAATATTGTGTTTTAAGCTGCCGCGGCCGCTAGTAACGGCATAATATTTAATGCGACACAAATCTTATAAACAATTTCTATTTTAACCGTACTTTATCTAAAATACTTTGTTCAACAAGAAAATGCTCTTAAGTGTGCCTCTTCCGGGACTAAAATCACACTTTGCCAACTTCTAAACTGTTTTGTAATAATCATTCAACTATGCCTTCTGCGTTCTTTCCTTGGCAACGTTAATTCTTGTAACTTACTTCCACTTTTAAACTTTTTGCCGAGACTTCGATCCTTAAAACAAAAGTTTTAATAAAATTATGTGCACATTTTTTTTCATTTAAGAGCGTTTACGCCTTGCGCACGTGGTTTTATGTAATTCATGGGTAATTCAAACCCACACATACGGATCGCCGTGTGAGTAGCATATATATAATGTTAGTATATTCTATAGTCAAATTAATCCACTATGATCCACGTACTGAATTGATTTCGTTTGCGACCAGTGTTTTAGAGACGTTTTAAAAAATTTACAGAAAATTAATTACTATACAATAATCAAAACTTTAAATGCATGATTGTAAAGAATATGCTCTAGTTTATTGGTAAACTACTATTATATTAAAATAAATAAGGTATATAATCGAAATATACATTTAAAGTTTGACTAAATTTCACAATTTTTGAATTTTAATTTCTCATAGATAAGACACCAAAACCAATTTTTTTTCTACTTACTATTCTCTCAAGGATCTTATCAAGTGGTTATTATTTTTTGTTAATTATATATTCCAGTACTTTTATGATATTTTGAGCTCCGAAACTGACGCTAAAAGGGAAATTAATAAACCTCTAATAAGTAATCATGATAGAATACGTACATACTAAATTAATTGAAATATTTTTTCTACCAACTATTTAGACAAGAAAATGTCCTACAATCATTAGTATGTAACATACAATATAAGATAAGTGGTTCATGTTTTTAAGGTGTTTAAAAAGTGCTGTTTTCAAGGCAAATTGCGTTGGAAGGCGTAAACGCTCTTGAGCCCGTCTAGTTAATTTTATACACGTCCTTTTAGGCCTTCATTGCAGCCGAATGGAATTTAGTGTTCTCATAACAACGGTGTAAATTGATTATGCGATTGAGTTTATTTAGATGACGGAAAGTGAAAACGCATCTGCATATTTTCTGATTGTACTGTAGTATAGAGGAAACTCTATACTCATATCAAATGAAATCTTTAGGGTGCTTTTATAAAGAAGCAGGTTCCCAGCGCCGACAATTTCGGCGCCGATCGGCGCTGGTCCGAGCAGGTTGCACTCGTATAAAGAAGCAGGCAAATCGGCCTGTAGTGACCATCATGTCGTCGACTTCATCGGACGACGACTTATTTATTATGGAAAATAGTTATTTAAAATGTTTGTATAATATATTAGTATTTATTATATTACTATGATATTAATATATTAGTATTATAATTGTATAATATTAGTAGGATGTGAAAGTTTGTATGTTAATTAAAAGTGGAAATAGTATTAAAAAACGTGTATTATTTACAAATAGAACTAAATAGTAATTACGTAATAATATCAGTGTACTTAATATATTTTCTATAAAGTAAGTAATATTATTTAAAAAAAATGGGTATTTTTTCATGTTTTAAGTTTATTATTAATGGTGAAACACCTCAATCGTGCCGGCCCAAGTGCTGCTACATGCATGCATGCATCGTGGCACTGCCAAGAATATTAACATTTATTTGAAAAAACAATGTTTCATGAACACAAGTCTTATACGAGTATGACACGAGATACATTGTCCTGCATTTTCAAAATGCAATGGACACCCTACGTACCGGTAAATGCTTGAGCCGGCTCGAGTCGGCGCCGGGAGTCCGCGCGTGCTACCAGTACGCGCCGAAAACCTGCTTCTTTATAAGTGAGCCCATAAGATAACATTGCAAAACGTGTCGGCGCCGGTCGGCGCTGGTCGGCGCCGACAATTTACCTGCTTCTTTATAAAAGCACCCTTACGTGTGATATGTCTTTTTTTAATAAAAAGATTAGTTCAAATAATTCAAATTTTGAATGAAGCAATTTTCCTTCTTGTCAGAAAGAAAATATTATTCTATAAGATTCTTTGAGAGACGATAGATCAGAATGGAAGCATATCGAATATGTAATTAAGATAGATTTTATAAACAAGACAAATGTATTTTATGCAATATGACTCGGAAATAAATACATTAAAAATAATTATATCAAGTGTTCATATTTAATATCTTACACCCAGCTGGGATAGAATGGGTAGGCAGTAGTAACCTAGGGTCTTTTAGGGTTTTACAGATTTTTAGGTAGGTAATACCGCTGGCAGAAGTGACTACGCCAAAAAATACGAACAATTTACAGACTAGAGGCAGCGGTACTACAGTACCTCACACACACACACGCACGCACGCAGTTACGCACAAGACGTCATATCAATTGTCTGTTTGCTCATTTACTCTGTATGCAATCACAAATATGTATATAGTATTAGCAAACGGTAGTGTTAAGAAATGTATTCTATCTCTGTTATAAGTGCTTATGAGCTAATAAGCGTACTCATTTCGAATTTCGTCGTGTCTACAATTTTGGCATTCCTTACCTTCTTAGCATCTTCATTTCATTTACCTGAGTGACTAACACGTGTTCACACTCGATTATCATAAATAATTCTAAGTAGTGTCTTTAGTTTCCTTAATCCGGTAGTCCATGGAGGTGGAAGGAGAAAGGAGGACAACGTATTTGTATAGCCTCTATGCGAATGTCTATGGGCGTCGGTAGTCATGAGAATGGATCGACGTCTCGTTTGCCCCTATATACCTATATACCTACCATAGAAAAAGTCAAGAGATGTGGCGTAAATATTAGATTTTTAGAATCTTAAAATATTTACATTAAATTACATACTAAAACTAACAATTTACATTATTTTAATAATTATGCACTTGATGATGTTTGTGGTTGAATTATTACTGACTAGCTGCGCCCCGCGGTTTAAATTTCGGAAAATAACACATAAACAAACATTTTTTCGGGATAAAAACAATCCTATGTGTTAATCCAAGTTACTTTTGTGCCCAATTTCATGAAAGTCGGTTCAGCAGTTTTTGCGTAAATGAGTAACAAACAAACATACAAACTTTGGCATTTATAATATTTGTAGGATGTAGATGGCTCAGCTTATTGAAATGCAGATCATGAAGCACTGGCGTCGATGTAGCGGCGACTAGTGTACTTTATAATTAATATATTCCTGTTAAGTGGCTAATCTTTAAAGATAAATCTCTGTTAGGTACCATAGTTTTGTCCTGACTAGAAACTCTGGTATGATTATCATCCAAAAACGTTTACATTTAGCGTTTACTGCGGTTTGATAGTTTTCGGCGTCAAGGAAGAGAAAAAGACACATTTATCCATTGTGTTGGTTTCCATGGGAGTCGCTAGTTATGTCGAAGCTTCAAATGCTCGTTTGTCCCCCTATCCTTTAAAAATACCACTCGTTCAGATCGAGCTATGTACTTTAAAAAGTACCTTTCCCAATTTTGTAATCTTTTGAAGAAGGTTATCTGTTAGGAGAGATAATATTATATGGACCAAAACTTCCCAATTAATAAGGCGTGGCGGCTTATCGATAATAACTACTATCGTTTTGCGATAATTAATGTAGGAAGTATTTTATGTAGTTTCCACTTGATAGGTGATATTGATATTGGTATATGATTTGTTCATGGAGACCATGAAACTGTCCGATCCTTTTGGCGATTACATACATCTGCACAATTGCTATTTTGATATTGAAATTATTTTAATTTTCCCTCCATTTAATAAACATTAAAGCTAACTCTGAATTATTATCTATACATATAATAAAACTGTAGAAGATATCATTATGTCGGGTTCCAATTCATGACCGCAGCGATGTGTCGCAACGACGTGTCGTGACGACATGTCGCTGCGACACGTCGTCTGCTGCAACCTCATATCGTCCGCTTCCAACTTGTACCTTTATGCTGCAGTCGGTATCTCGTTCGGGCAAAATAACAGATTAAAAATTTCAATAATGTCAAGACAACGGCTGTTGGGTCGGCTAGTATAGAATAAATCAGGATAGTTAGATGCAGCCGCTGCTAATGCTGCCGTCTCACGACTACTGAAATCATCTGCATCAGTGCGATGACCCAGATAAATAAATGCTATGCAGTATTGACGAGCCTTTTTTTATTTCATTGCCGCACAAAGCGCGACACGATACATCAGTATATTATGTGACGTTTGAGAATGTAGGCCACGCATGGGACGAGAAACATAAATTATAACGAAGATTGAAGTCGAATATGAATATTATTTTTTTATAGTAGGTATAAGAAGGCAAACGAGCTGTCGCGTAGAGATTATGTTGATGCGTTGCCCTCCTTCTTCCTTCCTCCTCTCTCCACGGGCCACTGGCTACTTACACGCCGCAAGAAACCCAACAGCACAGCTGTCACTTTACGCCGGTTTCGTGTAAGCGAAAGGTACCTCCCCGGTCGTATCGACTCATTGCTACTAAAGTCAAGGATAGGAAAATTTAATAAATTATGTTTTATTTTCAACTTGATTAAAAAAAATATTAATATTAGGTATGTCCTTTATCTTTTAGGATTCAAAGAGTAAATAATAAATTATACTATCGAATAAATTAATTTTTGGATTTTAAGTTGTACATAAAGCGACGCGGCAATGTTTTGCTTACAGAAATTATATAAAAATCTTAATAGAATATTTCGTTTAATCAAACAAAGAAATAAAGAACATCAAACGAAATTGGAAACAATATTGAAACCAGACATACTAAGTCATTTTATTAGTAAAAGGTTGGGATTAACTCAAATTGTGTACGAATCGTGACATTGGTATTAAATAACAAATGCCATCAAATACAACTTGTAGAAAATGCCAAGTTTCGCAGTTCAGTTTTTATACCGTAAATAGACGTGAGATCCAATTTATACCAAGTCGGTTTATTTATTTCCTACTTACTTTACTACTTAACGACCTTCCGTCTTAAGGTTTTAAGGTCCATTTCAATATGAAAAATTGCTTTTTAATTAAATCCTTTTACACCATGTATATTTTGGCACCTATTATTTCATTATTCACTAATTATTTTAAAATACAGCTTGTTGTTTATGAAACACTGAATTTTATTCACACTGTTGATTGATTACTACTTCATTGACATAATTATCTTCATTAAAAACCAGCTAATACTCGAGCTAATTACATGTGAAAAGTAACAACTAAACAATTTCTGCACACAAACAAAAAGGATCTTATGCAAATAATTTACTTCTATGAATTTCACTAAGAATTTTATCTCCTAACCTATAATTTATTTATTTGTTATGTCCAGAAATCGAGATAAACAAATTAGGCAACCAATTACAAAATTAAGTCCCAGTTGATATCGTCCAGAATATAATATTGTAAAAAAGCCTAACATTTTAACGTTTTATTGGAACGATGGAAAAAGTTTCTCAATAACGTCTATCCGAGAAAGACGGAACGCTTAGCATGGAAGTTCTGAGAGCGGCCCTTAATCAAATTCTGTGAAATCTGCTATGAAGTTCGATTTATATTTTATTTTCATAACATATATTTACAATGGAAGAATGTTCATGCGGTTTATGCGATCTGTCTGACTTGTCAATGATATACGGTAGTGAGAAAAATTCTAAATCTATGGATATACGTTATGTTGTCTAGTCAATTTAGCGAATAACCTGCTAAATCATTATATTATACTAGCTGTACTCTGCATGCGTCGCTACGCCACCAAGAGATAAATTAACATGAACTATCACAGAAATATATAAACTTATTGGATGGATTGTGGCGCCCTCTGTCGAAAATTGGTAGTACCAACTTAAAAATCGTGGGCGCATTCAGAACAACTTTATTAAAGATCATCACATTCTCAAATGCATGTTTACTCGTATCATTCTATAAAGGACATACATACAAACACTCGTTTTTATTTATGTAGATAATTTAGTGTCTGTGAAACAATGGAAATACACATATAAAATTTCAACTCAATCAGTCAAGCCGCACCAACAGCAGCGCCAGCAGAATGCCTCTTAAAATGAAAATGAAAAGATAAGTTATATTTTGGATAACTGCTATTAGAAATTTGATAGTACTGTTATCTCGTGTAACACAAACAAAACACAGCCAAATTGGTCAGCGGATAGCTTTGACTTGTTTGATATTTTTCGTTGTTTGAACAAATGATATCTTCGCTTGCTCTCTACGAATATCATTTAATTCAATTCATATTTCGTTTCTTATTAATTTAACGTATTTCTCTTTCGTATTCTATTCTTGTTTTTCTTTGAAATAGTTTTTGTAACGAGCTATTTATTTACTACTACTCTCGTTAAACTTCTAAAAGCAAATTTATTTCTTTCTGTTCTCTAGCACTTGCGCCGAAATGGTATAGTTATTTACTCGTACAGACAAATTATATTGTGGTTATTTTTAACACTTTTTCTGTCATACGACTGCTTCGTGGTCTAGTGGTAAGCAGATACTGATCATAAGTTCTTAGATTTTGTTCTCTTTTTAGACTGTGAAGTCAATAAGATTTTCAATTTCCTAAAACAGTCGGAGTCAGGATGACATTAAGGCATCGATCCTGCCCCTTATTTATCCATGGTCATGTCGAGCTTCCGTTTTTTCGGGGTAGTGAAATGGTGGAATAGGGAGTGTAATATTAAGCCTACGCACATACTTGTGTACTGGTCGCTACTTTTTATAACGAAGATGTACCAACGAAGCGGAGTTCTGTCAGACTAAGGAGCCAGACATCATTAGTCTAATCTCTGCTAATAGTCTTATAAACCTTGTTGCAATTTTACGACAACTTTATTAATTTTGCGCGGTTTTTGGTGCAATGACCGCTTCTTAACTACCAAGTTTTACTATATTCAAGTCTTAACTTTAGTTATTTATATATTTATATTTTTTTTCTACACGAATCTGAGAAAGACTTGAAACTGATATTTTTTAATACTTTGGTGTGTTATACGAAAGATATTGTACAGTATGCCACAGAACTGGATAGAATTACATTTCTCTCACTCTCTCTTCGATCTGTTTCTTCTCTTATTTGACTTTGGTCCAGGTTGCTAACACACAGGAATAGATGTAAGACTTTATCTCCTGCGTTAAAGATTGCATTTTTTACTATAATATTTCATATAAATACTCAAAGCATTCCAGCCCACTATCCAGATTTGCTTACTTCATTTAATTCAGTAAACATAGGCGTCATTCTTATATCCGAATCCTAACTCACCATCTACCTACTTGTTATAGTTTATCAGGGTTTAAATTCACCAGGTATGATGGGATGGGTAAAGAAGGTGGCGGTGTTGCTTTTTATCTCCGATGCGATATTGCCTACACTATTGTTAATACATCTTCGCGACCTCCACCAGATGACAATAAAAACTATAATGATAAAACAAACTAATGGAAAATGCCTGAATATTTTGCCAATGACATAATATGCTAAAACAAATGATTATATTTATAAATACTATGACAAAAATTATACGTATAGTTATTTTACCATTTACACTCCACGTTTAATAAGCGCAGGTCTTCCTACATACATTTCTTAATCACATCACATCTATGATCTAATCTAAGAAAACTATTTAAAATTTTCTAATAGGCCGAACCATATCGGGTCCCAGCTATGTACCTACTGGATAACGATATACATTAGATATTAATTTAATACTTTAACCAGTAGGGTATAGGTATATATTAGATATATATATTAGTAATTAGTATTTACAGTAGTAAATAAAAAAAGCTTGAGTGAGTCCTTTGCTATGTGATAATAAAATACTCAATAAAGTTCTCGGCATATTTGTTTCGAGAAAGTGAAATATGTTATACATGCCACCAAATATCAATACGTTTATCCGCCTTAAGGCAAAGAATCCATTATACGAAAATTCAATGTACCGGCTTCGTAATTTAGGTTTTCCGGTTTGGCGCGCCGAGTAATCGCCCACTGCGGCTTAGCCCTCTACGTTTAATACGTGAATATTATCTGCTAAATACTATATAAAGGATAATATAAAGGAATACATTTTCGATTCAATATGCCGTATCATGAAAGCAACAAAGTTAACACAAGTTTTATCAACAATTATTTTGATGATTTATATTTTGAATTTGACATGTAAGTAAATGCTGTGTCACCTATAAGAGTGTACACATCAGAATAATGTACTTTAACAATGTATTGTTAATTATTAATGTATTCATGTGAGCGCCGCTGTCGTGTTTCGTGCGGAGTGTAAGAAATCGGTGGCCCATGGAGGTGGGAGGAGAAAGGTGGGCAACGAATTTGTATATCCTCTACGCGGATGTCTATGGGCGTCTGTACTCATGAAAATGGCTCCAACTGCTCGTTTGTCCCCCTATATTATAAAAAAATGTAGTTTGTAAGAAACTCCCTCGCAGTGTATAATGGCTGCCACGATCGGGGATATCTCACCAACTACATCGGCGTGAAGTTAAGATAATGCTGCAAATTTAGTTATATAAAATTCTAATAGCTTATTTGAAAAAAAATGAGAAACGCATTTACCTAAGAGTTCCTTGGTTTATTGGATATTTATAGCAATCACATACTCAACTAGAAAACTATTTTTAGACGCCGTATCGGGAAAGTAAACCTTACTTTAGCCGGACGAAATATATGCTCATAATTATAGACTTGCAATTAGAAAAATGCAAACACGTTTACGTTGTAAACGTAGCAATTAAAAAAGTTCTAAAAATAACATTGAATCCAAACAATCTACTACAGAACATTTTTGCGTGTTTTTCATATATAAAATTGTAATACACCATTATCTAACACTGCGTGTCCCGGTAAACTGAGGCGTTTAATTTTACAAGCAACTTGCTTGTAAAATTAAACGCAAATGAGGCACAATATTGTCGCGGTGGGCGTTAGTTCACACCTTACTTTGTGATAAATACTGCCTGCTACAGGATCAAGTGATTTAAAAAAAGTTCAACATGTTTTTGTGTTTTTTTCTAGGTTTTTAATGATGCTTAAATTATTATTCCTTCTTTATTTAAATTCACATTTTTTATAATGAGATTATAATTAAATTCAGATTCATAAACTAATGGCTAAAACAATTTACTAATATATTGCAATCAGTTCTAATTATCATAATCACTAAGTCTAAGTATTTTTTTTAAATTAAAATCTATATACATATAATAAAACTGTAGAAAATTATTTGTTTGTTTCTTGTGCGGCTTTCACTCAAAAACTACTGGACGGATTTTGATGAAACTTTTTTGTTATGTAGATACCTATTAGTCATCGGTAACATAATGGCTATAATTTATCAATACATATAGTGCTGCAATAGGCATCTCACCTTGAAATATTGTTAAAATTATACTATTGTAGAGCAAAATAACGGATTGGAAATTCGGCCACACAACATTACACGTTACCATAACAACATATTTCCCAATAATGACAAGACAATGGCTGTTAGGTCAACTAGTAAAACTTTTACATTACACATCCTGATCAGGACCTGAGCGGATTCGAAGCGGTAAATTTTCCATAGACTTGTATTCAACATAATGTGCGCGCAATGCCTCTGTCACTATCCGTGTCTTTGAACCTTCCTTTCTTTGAATAGCCAGCTACTTTACAGAGATATCAAATGGTAAAATATTGAAACAATCTTATTGTAATTACGCGTGAGCAGTAAATAATATTGTATGTGTTATCATATGAAATATAAATGCATGTATTACTAACACAAGACATTCATCATATTTGTGAACCTTCCGGCAAAAAACTGTCGGAAACAATGTCACAGCAACTCATATTATCCGTCAATCCGTTTTAGCGCAGAGAAACAGGCTCCCCGGACGTACCCCGGAACACACGTTGACAGCCTTCAACCGCCACTCTCGCTTTGTTTTTAGTTTTCCTTCCCCTAAAATGGTGATTTTTATGAAAGCGGTACGGCGTTATTTTTCAAATAGTGCTTAAATAAACTCATATTTTTATACGCAGTTTTAATATTATTAACGTTTAACGTTTGGTACAATCAGCGCCCAGACGGAAGTATGCCGTACAAAACATCATAATTCAGAAGTGACTTGTTGACTGTGAAGTGTAAGCTGCGTGACCTGGAAGGGGGGGGTGTCACATGTAGGGCTATCTAAGGTAGTTCCTACGGACGTGGAGCGTCATCGACCCCCTCTTATTTAGGAATTTATTCTATTAGGAAATTGTTCTTATGAATTATATTTTACGAGAAGTAGTGCAACGCCGCATTGCAGTCGAAAGTGCATAGCCGATGAGGTACCTCTCGCTTACACGATATAGGCATAACGTGACTTGAAGGAAGGAAGGGGAAGGTATGCAGCGCATCTGTATAAGTTCCATTAGGATATACTTCATTCATATTATTACAAAGGTAGTCATGATAATGGCTCTGTCTGCTCATTTGCCCACAATACAATAAAAAAAAGTTGCTACTGATACTGATGATATTAATGTTTCCTTAAAATTAACCTTTAAATAAACGTTTAATGGTAGGTACGCTTAATATTATAAACAGGTTCAACCTCTTTTTAAACGAAACAAGATCGTAAATATATGTTTTGAAGGAAGACCCTTGTTTTTAATATTCTTATAGCTAATATTTACCTTCGTAAACTTAAAATAAGGTTTACAAAGTTTTTACACGATATTGTTTACAGGCGTACCAATAAAGAAAGTGATTTTCGTCAATATTGATAATTGTAAGAGATAGTTACTGTAACAGCAATCATGGTCACGAATAGACTGAGAGGACAGATGTCCTGATGTCACAAGTTATCAAAAGTACTCGAAGAATCATAATTATTGAAATAATCCGATTAACACATAAAATTTCGGGTTTGTTAAATAATTGAATCGGTTAAAGTAATTTTGTTTAAATGTAAAATAGATGCTTATTCGTATGTAAAATAACTGTATGATATCTAAATAAATGGTTTTTCGTAGTCACGCTAATCCTCTAAAACTTTCATCGCAATTAAAATGTTTGTTTTGCATTTTATAACCGAAAAGAAGTTTTAATTAAAAAAGTCAGGAAGTTGTAACAAGTTAGGGATGGAAAAGCTCATTCTTCAAATTCGAGTGGCGTCTACTAATGAAATAAATGAAATTTTAAACATTTATTTTAAGTTATATAAATTCTAAGATCCCATCTTAGAATATTTTATTTATAATCAATATCTTATTTGGTTGTGTTAATAACTGTGGCTGCTTTGAAGTCAAATCTGGCTGCCGCGACAGATGGTATTACCTCTTAAGCAGATACGATAACATTTTATCTGTGTATAAAATTGTCCTACAATATACGTTGGTGCTGACAGATGCTTGACGGTAAAATATATCGGATCTGCGTAGTCTTTGGTGCTCCATGAGTTTAGTATGGAGAGCGATATGGACAGATATCTGCGCAGATACAGTTATCTTACCGCATCTGCATATTCTGTAACGATCTTTAATGACGTATTGCGAAGTGGCAGGTTTGCTGTATCGTTTTTTGCAGTTTGTGAGTTTGTTGAGAGTTGAATATGAGCATAACAAGTATACGGATTTATTCTTCCTCGAAGCCTTTTGCCGACTATCCACGCCTAAACATTTACTCATAGAGGTTACACAGATGCGTTACCCGCTTTTCTCCGTCCTCCTCAATATGCCATTAGTAAATATGCCACCGCACGAAACGCGAGCGCAGCTGTTTTTCTACGTCCGTATCAATGAGAAACAGGTTTCTCCCCGGTCATGCCGGTCCAATTTAGATACAATTCAGAACGCACTAACTTTTTGTTTATTGTATTTTTTTATATTGTTCTAACTCGATTGTATTAAAATTTCTTTAGGCAGATTAACTTGATTTTCCATTTGCTTCAAAAATTGCAGAAACCTGTTGTTTTACTCCCGTAACTCGTATACTCGTTATAGCGTGGTTTTTGTAGTTCCTAACTATATCGGTATCCGGGCTATCTAGCATATAGAAAGATTCGTATGAATTGGGCCAAATTGGGCATCTTGGTCAAAAGTTCCTGATGGTACTATCAGCTAAACACACTTCAGCTTTATAATATACTTTATATTATAGATTATTAAGAAAATGCCTTTCAATGAAATTTACAAAGGGCCAATTATCGGTGTGAAATATCTTAAAAACTTTTGGTCTTCATTAGGGGATGCCGATACAATGGCCCCAAAATACAATTTAAAAATTACCGACCTTCCGTAACAAAGAGTTAATATAATTAATGACCCTTAACTTCTGCGTAACTTTCCTTTGAATGATCAAATGGAACTTTGGAATTTTAACTTTGCCAAAAATTTTACTTTTCGAGTTTGCTACCGCTTTCGGGTCACAATTATTTAATTTTAATATGTAACTTCTCATTTGATATAACGAGGTCAATTCTTTATTATTTTAAAAAGACCGCTATATCAATAGTTAAAAATTATTTATATTTTACATGTTATTATGTTGTTAATGTGACAGATTAACTCAATTTTGTAAGTAATTTTAAAATTCTTGACTTTATCTTTCGTTGTACAATTAACACCAGCGGTCCTGGGGGTGTTACAATCCGTAGTCGCTTTTGCTCAGAACTGGGGAAACAGAGTGAATTCGACAGCACCCAGGGTGACAAAGCAGCCCTATTTAGGGGAGCAATGCTTTCTCCATCTTTCCGGGGAGGGGCTAGGAAAGGTGCCCCAAAAAATGCTCTCCCCACAAAATAAGGAACGCCCGAGCAGCAGCGTCTACATATTATTCACAATTATGTTGTCGGTGTTCTGACGTGTTCGAAATGTGCGCGAACCTTTAGTCTCGGAGGATTATTATTATTATAATTAACTATGATATTAATTATTAACAGTTATAAGTGTTGCTGGATTAATTCTGTTAGCCATACGAAAATATCATATTTCTAAAACATTTCATAGTAAATTGATACAACACCTCTAATGTGAAACAACTGTAGGTATGTGTAATTAGTAAGCTAATTTATAATTTAAAAAAAAACGTATATTTAAGAAATTTAAAACTTGATTTACTAATAATAAAACAGATAATTATATCTGGTTTGACGTCACCGCCCCAAGTCAAGCTACTCGGGTCAGGACAGTTCCACCCGAACCACATTGGGCCTTAAACTGCATAGATCGAGAGCTTCTGCCGGAAGCCCTGATCAAACAGGTATGGGCTCCCGTTTTTGAGAAGCATGTGGACTTAGATATTGAGGCACAATGGTTTAGAGGAGCCAAGTCGAACACATGTCGCAGTGATGTCTCGGATTAAGTCGGGATCTGTGAGACGCCAAGTATACTGGTGGACGCCGTAGATAACGGATCTTTGATCAAAAAGTGTGTCGTCATGCGTCGCCAGTATTTCAGGTTCAGAAAGAGGCATTATCGCCCCGATAATGCGACAGCTATAGAAAGGGATTTTTATGACAGACACAGAACTACAAAAATAACTCTTTTAGTAAAATGCGAAATGCAGGTGTAGGACAGAAACTGACACGGAGCCTGCTGATCTGCAACTTCTTGATGAAATTATTATGTCCTTGTTCCTTTCTAGAGCGTAGAGATAGATTCGTCTCAAGCGTCTAGTATATATTATGATGATCAAAATGTGTCAGAGGTGATACTGAAAAAGGGTTGCGATTTTAAGACTCAAAACTTAAAAAATACTGCTCCGGCACCTGATGGCATTCCAGGCCGAGCATCATTTCTTACTCTTATCGAAGCGCTTTGTGCCCCGGTTTATTGGTCTTTAGCAAATTCCTGGAAATGGACCAGTTTCTGAAGACTAGTAAATTGATACTTATCCGAAAGCAAGGACGTCCAACAGACTCATCTTATTTTGGTAAATTTACACCAAATACACCAACACAAGTAAATTTGACAATTACATTAATTTCAAGTAATGAAAAAATTAATAACTCTTGAATCTACTTCAGATTAAAAGGTTTTCTTGCTTGAGTAATGTCACAACTCTCCTCTTCGCCTTTTCTAGTACAATAATTAACGTATTTACCCTTAAAAAAGCTTCTGATATTCAGTGCTTAGAATAGCAAATAAGCCTAAATTCTGAAGGATTTACGCCGCAGCAAAGTTTTTAAATCGTAAATATTGTTGTTCATTGCGGTTTGACTTATACATATAACACAATATCATTCTCGGCAAGAAATCATTAAAAGTTATGAAAAGTGGAACACTTAGCCAAGTATGAAGATTTGAAGAAACACCACGAAATTTTCAGAATATATTCTTAAGAAATCATTTTCTTAGACTCTGTCAAACTTTATTAATGTTAATTTAAAAAGACGTCTGTGAAAATAGGACAATAAAAAGACATTTTTAAGAATCGAAAGTTTTGAATTTTTACCCTATGGAGAAACACAACACAGAAACTAAAAATGTAAGTTAACGCGATATGCTGTCGCGTTATCACTTTAAGCCGGTATGTCGGAAGCGGGAGTGGAGAACCCGGTCGTGACGTCTCAATGCGGCTGAAATACTACTACTGCTACTATGCATTACATTTTTTTGCGTAGAAGCAAACAGTCAAATACAAAAGAACATGTGCTGATTACCAACGCTTTTGTTTATGCAGATGCTTCTCCCGGCTGTACTAGCTGATAACTGCATGACATGACACCATAGCCATTAACCAATTCTCTTACGCAAGTCTCATATGTTATCCAATCGTGCCGAACCTATCCATGCATTGATTTATAAAAAAGCTCTTTAAATCTATGTACCATGCAGTGCAAAATTCAACAATGGAACTTACAAAATAATTTCATAAATACTTCAGTATAAAAAGCCTTTAGAGACATAAATGAATATAAATATGGCAATATAAATCTTACAACCCTTTGACAAGCAAATTGTCTCCTCATTATACAGTTTTTTTATTAAAAAAATAAGTAATGACGTCATTAAACCGCTAAATAACATGACGAAAGAATAAACCATTTCGGAATAAAAGAATGCGATTACGACGTTCCTTAAGAATTCAAATATAAGGGGTGGCAAGAAATTAATAATAAAATGAAGGCTGAAAAGATTTCCTTATCAGAAACAGAGAATGTAGGGAGTTTTCTAGAAAATAAATAGCTGGCCACTGACGGCGTCAGATAAGACATCCCGGCATAATAAGCGGTAGTATAGTTAATTAGGTATTTAAAAATGCGCTGCGAAGATACCGTGATTAGTGATACGTCATTTTTATTTTTTCTGCTTTAACAACTTAATTTTACTACGTACAGTATTTTGTGTAACAGAATCATCAAACAGGGTAAAGGGTACATCATAGGTAGGTAAACTTTTTACACTATGAGGAGAGAAACGAACAATTGGAGATTTTGGATCATTAACGCCTAAAAACGTCCGAGTATATATGCATATGTAATATCCATACTATGTTCTCTCTATGACATGATGAATATAAAAACATACAAGATTTGACCTAATAGGAACCGGGGGAAAAAAATACCAGTTTTTTTTATAATACTTAAGAAGTACATACCATCTTTAATTTTATTTATCTTAATATATAAAACTCAAACGTGACATAGCCAGCTATCAACGCACAGCCCAAACCACTGGACGGATCAAGCTGAAATTTGGCATCCAGGTAGATGTTACGACGTAGGCATTCGCTAAGAAAGGAATTTTAGAAATTCAACCCCTAAAGGGGTGAAATAGGGGTTTAAAGTTTGTATGGAAAACCGTCTCCTTTCAAGTTAGAAACATGAAACTTTATTTTTAAGCTACTTATTAAATATCAGTAGGTACGTGTTTAAGCATTTTTTGAAATTTTACCCCTGAGAGGGTAAAACAGGGGTTGCAAATTTATATGAAAGCCCTTATTATTAAACTGACGGATTGGGCTGAAATTCGGCATTTAGGTAGATGTTATGACGTAGGCATCCACTAAGAAAAGACTTTTAGAAATGCAACCCCTAAGGGGGTGAAATAGGGGTTTAAAGTTTGTATGGAATACCGTCCCTTTTTAAGTTAGAAACATGATACTTTATTTTTAAGCTACTTATTAAATATTAGTAGGTACGTGTTTAAGCATTTTTTGAAATTTTACCCCTGAGGGGGTGAAATAGGGGTTGCAAATTTATAGGAAAGCCCTCATTATTAAACCGACGGATTGGGCTGAAATTTGGCATTCAGGTAGATGTTATGACGTAGGCATCCACTAAAAAAGGATTTTCAGAAATTCAATCCCTAGGGGGGTGAAATAGGGGTTTAAAATTTGTATGGAAAACCGTCCCTTTTTAAGTAAGAAACATGAAACTTTATTTTTAAGCTACTTATTAAAAATGAGTAGAAACATGTTGAAGCATTTTTGGAAATTTTACCCTTAAGGGGGTGAAACAGGGGTTGCAAGTTTATATGAAAGCCCTTATTATTAAACAAACGGATTGGGCTGAAATTTGGCATTCAGGTAGATGTTACGACGTAGGTATCCGCTAAGAAAGGATTTTTAGAAATTCAAACCCTAAGGGGATGAAATAGGGGTTTAAAATTTGTATGGAAAACCATCCCTTTTCAAGTTAGAAACATGAAACTTTATTTTTAAGCTACTTATTAAAAATGAGTAGATACGTGTTTAAGTGTTTTTAGAAATTCTACCCTTAAGGGGGTAAAACAGGGGTTGCAAGTTTATATGAAAGCCCTTAATATGAAACCGATGGATTGGGCTGAAATTTGGCATTCAGGTAGATGTTATGACGTAGGCATCTGCTAAGAAAGAATTTTTAGAAATGCAATCCCTAAGGGGGTAAACTAGGGGTTTAAAGTTTGCATGGAAGACCCTCCTTTTTTAAGTTAGAAATATAAAACTTTATTTTTAAGCTACTTATTAAAAATGAGTAGATATGTGTTTAAGCGTTTTTGGAAATTTTACCCTCAAGGGGGTAAAACAGGAATTAAAATTTAATTAAAGCCCTTATTATTAAACAAACGGATTGGGCTGAAATTTGGCATTCAGGTAGACGTTATGACGTAGGCATCCACTAAAAAAGGTTTTTCAGAAATTCAATCCCTAGGGGGGTGAAATAGAGGTTTAAAATTTGTATGGAAAACCGTCCCTTTTTAAGTAAGAAACATAAAACTTTATTTTTAGGCTAGTTATTAAAAATGAGTTGATACGTGCTTAAGCGTTTTTGGAAATTTTACCCTTAAGGGGGTAAAACAGGGGTTGCAAGTTTATATGAAAGCCCTTATTATTAAACCGACGGATTGGGCTGAAATTTGGCATTCAGGTAGATGTTATGACATAGGCATCCGCTAAGAAAGGTTTTTTAGAATTGCTACCCCTAAGTGGGTAAAATAGGGGTTTAAAGTTTGTATGGAAGACCGTCACTTTTTAGGTTAGAAACATAATACTTTATTTTTAAGCTACTTATTAAAAATGANNNTTGTGGCCCCCGGTTAATATTCTTAAGCTCTCTAAAAATATGAGAGCACATTTGGGCGGGATTGAATCTGCTGGTAGATTTTCAGATCTCCTTCTTAAAATCGGTAATGGTGATTTTACATCGTGTGATTGAATGATAACCATTCCGGAAGAATAGTGCACGTTGTTACTACGGTACAAGAATTACTGTATAAAATTTATCCAGACATTATTCATATACATGACAAGCCTATTGAATGGATATGTGAGCGTGCCATACTTACTCTAAAGAACGATCAAGCAGAAGCTATCAACGATATCCTGCTCATGTCGTTTGAGGCCGAAGAAAAGGTCTATACTTCGATTGATACTGTGGTTAACACAGATGACGCTACTAATTACCTTGTAGAATTTTTAAATTCGTTGAAACCGTCAGGTTTGCCTTATCATAAGCTTATTCTACGTGTGGACACTCCAATTATGTTGTTGCGAAATTTAAAACCACCAAAACTTTGTAACGGTACGAGACTGCAAGTGAAAGCGTTACATCGCAATATTGTGGTAGCTGGGTGTGCGAAAGGGGAAACTGTATTTATACCACGAATCCCATTAATACCGAATAATATCCCGTTCGAATTTAAACGATTACAGTTTCCCCTAAAAGTCTGCTTTGCCATGACAATAAACAAGTCTCAGAACAGAACAAAACACTTGAAAGAACATTGCTTCTCTCATGGACCGTTTTATGTTGTTTGCTCACGAGTACGTTCACCAAGTACTTTGATAGTTTTAGCGCCTTATAACAGATTAGTAAAGAATATTGTGTACAAAGAAGTTATGAAGGTCCAAATTTTTTAGACACGCTAAACAAAAGTAAAGCCGCAAAAACTATACCCAATTAATAGTACTTTTTAACGCGAGCGAAGCCGCGGGCAAAAGCTAGTATAATATATGCAGGATTTGTTCAGGTCTTGATGTATGTGAGTACCTACCAAACTATCTCTATCTATTTTTATTTACACTGATATACACTGGGTAATACAAACACTGGTGGTAGATTTTATTGTTGACGTTCAAAAAGTAATTCCTGTAATTCTATTTTGAATAAAAACTTTTTGACTTTTTGACTTTTGACTTTTGACTAATTAATTAAACTAACAATATTAGAAAGAGATGATGCAGCATGCATTGTAAACCTCAGTACCTCTTACTCTCGTAAAATACTAGTGTAAAGTGACGGTTGTGCGGCGTTTTAGTTTCCGGTGGCTCACGAAGGTGCAAGGAGTATGGAGAGACATCTGTATTACCTCTGTGTGGATATTTATGTTAGTCGCTTGTCATACTATAAAAAATATTATAAATTTAACCATAATCATGTAAAAAGCATTAGCCACACAAACCTATAACGGTACAATTTAGCACACTACGTGTGGCTTACGTCTAACATACGATTCTCCAAACGCGTGCTTTATTTTTGCCATTAATATTGGCTGTGTGTGTTTGACGCGAACAAACTGCATCAATTACTCCGATGAATTCCAGCTAAGTCAAAATGTAATCTACTTTACCCCGTTTAATTACAGACACTTGGTAAATTGTCTCATTACGTGATCTAATGCCTCGGCTCATGTCGACGTTTCATGACAATTAAGGTACC
>LUGF01040368.1:68745-88668 GCA_001625245.1 Calycopis cecrops | reverse complement strand
ACACCCACCGCGTCTAGCTGACGTATTCAATATACGTCCTTAAGAGCTAATAAACGTGCTCATTACGAATTTTGTCGTGTCTTCACTCTTGGCATTCCTTACCTTCTTAGCATCTTCATTTCATTTACCTGAATGACTAACACGTGTTCACACTCGAATATCATAAAGAATTCTAAGTAGTATGTCCTTAGTCAAAAGAAGTGGCGGAAATATTAGATTTTTAAAATCTTAATTCATAAATCAGCCCACAAGATGGCACTGCAGTCCTACGACAGAATTTAAGCAGGTGAAATCCCGGGGCATAGCTTAGTGTGAAGTAGTATTGTATAAAGTGTAGTGTGTAGTTAAGAGTGTGATACATATAGTATTAAATCACTAGTGTCCGGGCTATAAAGCCTGCAATACTGAACAGGTTGGTATGAAGTTTCGTACTTTGTTTTTCTCCAACTTAAGATACAGCCAGTGTTCTAAAAATCTATACCTAATATTACCAGCAACGCGTGGCCGGGTCAGCAAGTATCATAACGATATAAAACCTGTATATTTCACAGTCAGCAGTACTTGAAACGAGTATGCTACGTTATGAATGCTTTGGCTCGATTTTTATTCCCGTGCATTCAATATGCGTGTTGGAGTAAGAACATGAATGAATTTCCGTTCAATACGTGTACCGCAATACCGTTTTCATTGCATTATCGATTTTGGTATCGCATTGCTGGCTCAGTGTAGGTACACAAAACAATGTAACCGTCAATTACTCTAAAAGGATTTACACGCACAAATCGACAATAGATTGTGAAATCATGGTGAATTTAATAGGAGGATAGAATTATAAAATTATAGATACAACATATTCAATATACATTTGTATGTGTATTTATTGTATATTTTTATGTTTATTTTTTTTTCATTTACTAAATTTACTAATATAGACTACAACCTAGAATAGCATAAAACAGTTCTTTGTGCTGAAAAAAACGATTCAAGTCTTCTTAGTTCACAAAATAGAATTTTTAAATATTATTTTCGCTCTCCTGTAAAGTAAAGATTTTGGTATTGTATTACTTATCATAGGAGGCACAGAAATAATTCCTTGAAATAGTTAAGACACTATAGTATGACATTTTTTGCTTTATCGTCGGCTTTTAGAAATCAAATTTTCATTAATAACACCATATTATAATATTATTATTTAAACCAAAACTAATTAGTTGATTATTTTTGGTTTCATTTACAATACTTTATTATAGTGTTATCAACAAATAATAGATTTTTCAAAGTTTCGTAAATGTCGGTTAATGAGTTCTTGCAGCCGATGATATAGAAAAGCTAATAATATACAAAAACGTATAACACAAACACTTTTAAGTTGAGTAAGAGTTACTGCCTCGCTGCATGATGAATGGGTCCGGCACGACCGGGTAGGCACCTCTCGCTTACACAATACTGGCATAAAGTGACAGATGCGCTGTTGTGTTTCACGCGGTGCGTAAGTAGTAGAAAGTAATTCAACGCATCTGTATAACCTGATGTATATGGGCGTCAGTAGTCACGAAAATGGCTCCGATTCCTCGATTACCCCTTTATACGTAATTGTCGTTTAGCGTTGGAAGCATAAGAAACGAATCCGCCAAATCCGTCGAAAGCAAATATATCGTCTGCGAACACGCCCCGAAACCGAGCTGCGTACAATTCATTGTACTTTTTGTAAGACATTCGTATGCTTATATCGGTCTGTAATAAATACAAATAGAGGTCTGATCAAATACGAGCGCAGTACGAATTGGGACGCCTCATCGTTTTGTGCTACTGTTTGCGCTCGGTTCAACTTATTTGTATTCGAATTAATGTGAGATGGAAATTCACGAGCACGGTTATTAATTATTATTGTAAAAGTTGTTGTTTATTTTATTTTGTTTATCTAGGTTTAGGTCAAAACCCAACTAGATTAATAATAGAGGTTAAAGTATGAAATTGCCGCTTTATTGTAGTTGGTATTTGGAATTGGCATAATATAACCTTCGTAGTTTGAGATTTTTTAGTTAAACTTTTTTTTAAGTACTTCTTTTAAAACGTGCAACATTATATTCGATAATCGACTTCCTTTTTTCAGTTTAGACAAGAAATCTAGACGGATGCTTCGAAAATTCGAATAATTTTGGAATACGACTTCCGACGTGAAACTAAGGCAGCTCGCAATATCAAAGTTGTATTCCAAACACAGAGGATAATTAATTGCTTATGAACGAGCTGTGTTGTTTTTATTTAAAGTTTTTTCGTGATAGAAACTATTATTTGAAGATTGAACCACGAGGAAAACCGCCCACACAGGTAGATAACAATGGAATTAAAAAAATGGTGAAATCCGATTCGAGCCAAAATACCCAGAAAATAGCGACATGATTTATTGTTACTTTACCTACAGTATTGACCCATTTGCGTCAACTAAATCAAATAACAAAATATGAAAAATAGGTGCCTCATGATGGGACTGATCTGCAGAAAGAAACGCGTGTCGAAACTTGTGTTGCATTTTTAATCGATACAGAAGTGAAGGATATATCCCTACCAGCTGTACCCTGCATGCGTTGGCGCCATCTGTCGAAAATTGATCGCACCAACTCAGAAGCCTACGTGGACTCATGCACAACAACTTTACTAAGGATCAGTTTCCGATTATATAAAGAACGTACATACAAACATTCATTTTTATATATACCTATAACAAGTCTTGATTAACTGAATAACTAAGGCCTGTTTTAATAGATAGCTCGTATTATTTATAAACGCTAAAGTTTGTGTGCGTCATTGAAGTGGAAAGGTTATTTAAAAACGTCGCTGAAATTGAAATCTGACTTAAAAAATTTATTCTTTTATTTCATTAGTACCTACCAGACCTTCGTTCTATACAATTTTAGAGAGTTCAGCTCTGAGTCGGTGTAAAGGGGAGTCCTTTTTATTATTCAGGAGAGCGACACAAGGGTCGTAGCTGGTCATAGTATAAAATGTAACTGAAAATCATTGCTTTATGTGATTTCCGTAGTAGTGGAAATTAGCGAGGTGAAATAAACTTTAATTCCTATCACCTTAATAAATTGTTGCTCTGGCTGTGCTTTAACCACACAACTAAAGTAAATCTTAATTACTTATTGATTTTATTTACCGTAATTACAATGAAATAACAAGTCAAATCATGATATTATCTATTTTTTAAATACAAAAAAGTTTCACTTAAATTGAATTTGAATTTTGAATTTTAATGACATCTTCTGACGCTGATAACTGGTGAGACCGTTAAAAATTCACACATCGGCCTCCTTCGGTGTTTGATTTTTGTAGCGCTCTCGCAAGTTCACTTCCTATGTCAATCGCTCGTATATAAGTTTTACTGCACATACATGCATGCTATGTAGTAATGGTATAACTCTTACTTGGTGGCCACACAAAATGCGACACGTTACATTTTATATGTGATGCCACTAAGTAACTATTAAACTTGACGAATAATGTGTGATTATGTCGGTCATGTGTACCTATCATCGAATAATGAATATCTCTTCTAGACAAATAAGGTTTAAGAATGTAGGTCACGTATTGCAAAACTCAAACAAAATGTTGCGACAATATCTATGCGAATGAAATAGAATTCGTTTTGTTTCAATTGAAAAAATAAATAAATTATGTTTTTGTTCATAAATTTTTAACATTATAAAAAGCCTATTTATAATGAATTCAAAGATTAAATAATAAATATTTTATTCTGGTCTGTGGTGAAAATAAATTTTCAGATGATACATTTCATAAGCCGACCCGGCAAAGTTTTGCTCGCATAAATTGTATTAAATGCTCAAAGGAATAATTCGTTTCATCAATCCGAAACAAAGAATATCAAAATCAGAAAACAATATTGAAGCCAGTCACAAGTCATTTTATTTGTGAAATGTCGAAATTAACTCAAATTGCGTGACATATAATTTGTAAAATTAAACAAAATTTGTTGAATTGTGTGATTAAATAAACAAATGCCATCAAAAACAAAACTTAAAAAATTCCAAGTTTCGCAGCTCAATTTTTCTATTGTGAAAACTGTAAGTTTAATGTTATACCAAGTTTGTCAAATTATTTAGTCCCTTTGTAAGGTAAGCACCCTTAAAAATGGACTAAATAATTGTAACTTAAGTTACTACCTACTATATCTAAACTTCTTGAAGAAATCTCGTAACACCCCTTATATCTTGCTACCTATGGGCACACCTATTATTGCATTATAAAGGTACAAAAGTAAACTTTGTAATGGTATATATGTACATGGGACTATAAAGTTATTAACCACTGCAATGTGGAATACACGTCTTGAGTTATACCTACGAGCCCGAGTGGTCCCTAGCCCTATATTGGACTCGACACTTAGTGCAATACTGACTAAACTTCTGCGGGACCACTCAGGGCCCTTAAAAACTACTCAGAACAGAGCCTTACGTTTTAGCGTTAGCTGGCATTATTCATACAAGTAGTACTTCTTAAGTAAAAGTGGCCTAAATAGGTGTGGCAAAACAGCTATAAGGATAAATCTCTAAAGTGATGATTATTTTATCGACAGAGAAAAAAGAAAGGTTTGATTTGTTTTATTATAAAAAAAATAAATCAATGGACACTTCCATTCCTCCGGGAAAAAAATGTTTCCCTAAAATTACAAATTTATACAGATCTTGAGTGCTTGAACCTTGTCTTTTTAGTTTACTACTTTTAGATATTTGATTATAATATTTTGAAATGCCGATAAGATAACTATGTTTTATCAAAAAAAACTAATTTAATTGCAGAGAAGCTCTGCGCTCACTTATAAAGAATCAAGTTTTGACATGTTTCTTTATAATTGAGCGCTATCTTAGCTATTGTGTAGATGAGATAGACAATTGAATTATAAATACATGTTTCCAGAATAATATATTATTTTTCATTAACTTTTATCTTCGTTCGTTAGTCGTTTTATTAATTTATTTCATGATCTATTTAATTGTAATATTATACCGTAGTAGGTAATTTTCATAACATAACTAGCTCAAATACTTGAGGAAGTTATATGTTTTCTAAAATAATGAAAAAAATAATTTTATGATTTTCTTCCAAAGCCTTAAGTGGAATATTTTCAATTAAAATACAGCTGAAAGACGTGCTCTCTAAAACCTCATCAATTTTTATTGCACTTAAATTCACGATAAGCTCAGTCTTCCAATATCCTGATAAATGGTTTTTACTTTATTAACTTGATGGAGATTTTATCTAATTACCATCGTGGTTAAGTATTGAAAATATAAGACCATTGGAATCAACTTCGTATAGTGCAAATTCCATTCGATTATTATTTCTTTTATTCTTTTTAAGGCAAACGAGAAATCAAACATGACTACTAACGCTAATAAAATCTTTACATACAGAATTGAAAACAACAGTCGTCCCTCCTTCATCCTATTCTTATTTCATCCTATTTATATTATATTTAGGAAGAGGTATATAAAAATGGCTTCGACTGCTCGTTTTCCCCATATACCATAAAAAATCTATGAAACAGTTACACCATTATTACGTATGAGTGAGATATTTTAACTGTAGTGTAGGCGTAGTTCATCTGCAATGCAGCAAGTGTCTGCTGGCGGCTCTAGATTTTATTCTAGGTACATCCTGGGCGTGTCTACTACTGATGATGATGCTAAGTATAGGTAAACTAGTTCTTCATCACAAATTTGTGCAATATAACTTACTAGCGCCCGCGGCTTCGTTCGCGTGGGAGAAAAAAAATCACCTATCACTCTTCAATCCTTCAACTATCTCCATACTAAATATTACATCGATCCGTTGCTCAGATTTGATGTGAAACAAGGGTAAAGAAACAAACAAACAAAGACACTTTGGCATTTATAATATATGATTTAATGACTGGTTAACATTTAATTCTAATCACATATAAGCTATATTTTAAGCAGGGGTAAGTTATACCCGTGCTATCTGTGTGAAGTTAGATTTTCAGTTTCAACTATTACAACCTGTGTGCCTATGTTTGTGGGCGCCTGATAATCATAAATAAAAAAAAATCAAAAAATATTTTTTTTGTTTCGAATATTATCGTGGTCAAATCATAATGCCACAAGATTTTTATATATCTAGGTAAATGTTTGAGTATTCATAATATTATGAATCAGTACGGTATTGTACTACCCAGGGTTGAGCACTCGCTATTGTGACGGAACCTTCTAACACACTATGTCGTCTGACTGATGGAAATAAAAGCACTTCTTCATAACTCTTGTTTATTCGAATTTAAATTAATTATCAAATTCTTCAGTGACTAGCCCGGCTAGCCCCATAAATAAATATTTCCTTATTTTTCTTCTTTCGTGTAAATCCTTCCAAACTCTGAGTATGTATTGAACTCCGAGTCTTCCAAATTACTAAAGAAAATTCTTGACAGGAGAATTTTCATCATCGAACCTTTTGAATCCGAATTACGTTCTAAACTTATTTTTAATTAAGAAGAAGAAATTAGTAAGAGGTAGTGCCACACTGCATGCTTGCATGAAGTCGAATTGGGCCGGCACGACCGGGGAGGTACCTCTCGCTTACACGAGACCGGCGTAAAGTGACAGCTGTGCTGTCGCGTTTCGTGCGGTGTGTAAGTAGCCGGTGGCCCATGGAGGTGGGAGGAGAAAGGAAGGCAGCGCATCCGTATAGCCTCTATGCGGATGTTTGTGGGAGTGGGGTGCGGAGGTAGTCATGAAAATGGCTCCAACTGCTCGTTTGCCCTCCTATACCATATAAAAAAAAAAAAAAAAAGAAGAATAAACTCGTAGGTTTTATTCTCGCTCTCTTACACAGGTTGTATATGAATACAATCTGTAATACTCACAATTCCTACATTACCCTCTTCGTTCCCTTTAAATTTTGGATACGCCTATTCAAAATTTACATACAATAATAATCGACTTTAACCTACCTCAAAGCAGAAAATAAGTCGTTGACATATGTGCAAACCTTTCTTAAGATGAAATAGCTTCACTTTGGCCATCAGGAGAACAGTTCCCACAATAAAAATCACATATCCATCAAAAAGGGAATTCTTGCCTCTGCCCAAACTCAAGCTACTCATGGCAAAAGTGCTTGAAAAGCCACGAGGGTTTGCCTACACGAACAATCAAAAAGTTTTTTGATCTACCTCTCTAACACAATTATAGCTCTAAATTCTACATTACTTTTATCTGCCGAACTGGATCTGTTCCTACACACCAAGAACTATACAACAGAGATTTATTCCCTTCACATACATTGCTCCAAGATCAACCCGGGATGAAATTATCTCTACTTGGAATTGTTGATAACTCGTTATAGTGATTAAACAAACTTATCTGACTAGGCAGAATTCTGCTATGCCTACGATATACGTATGACGCACATAGACCTACGGTCTCAAATGTGTTTTATAGCTTGCTTCTCCTATGTCAGTTACGTTCGTGGTAGTTCGCTTTCTCTATAGTTCAGAAACACACCATAACTCTCTTCCATTCCAAAATCTTTATCTCCCCCCCAATAACTAGGATCATCAGTCTGTCCTGTTTTTCCTATTATACTTCCTCTTTGACCACCTATTATCATCAGTCTTAATCAATCACTTCCTACGATCATTCTCTCTGATCTCCAAAAAAAAACACCAACAATCATTTTATTTTTCAACGCTACTACAACATGTCAACTTTAAGACATCCTTCCACCTCCATGCGACGATCTCGCTAATACTACGTACGGGCCTCCACCAATTGTACTACCCAGGGTTGAGCACTCGCTATTGTGACGGAACACACTATGTCGTCTGACTGATGGAAATAAAAGCACTTCTTCATAACTCTTGTTTATTCGATTAATAATTAATTATCTAATTCCTCTGTGACTAGCCCGGCTAGCCCCATAAATAAATATTTCCTTATTTTTCTTCTTTCGTGTAAATTCTTCCAAACTCTGAGTATGTATTGAACTCCGAGTCTTCCAAATTACTAAAGAAAATTCTTGACAGGAGAGTTTTCATCATCGAACCTTTTGAATCCGAATTACGTTCTAAACTTATTTTTAATTAAGAAGAATAAACTCGTAGGTTTTATTCTCGCTCTCTTACACAGGTTGTATATGAATACAATCTGTAAAACTCACAATTCCTACAGTATAATGAATAAAATTAATATATTGATGATGTTCACTTTATTCATACATAATGGCGCCATATTCTGGCAAAATTAAGTACCTACGCACTACGTAGCAATTAATTATGTGAAAATGGAATATTAAATACACGCAGAAACGCACTGTGGCCTGTGCCTAATAAATTAACATGAAATTTATAATTTATTGCACATTCTTCGAAAAAGGGACGTAATATAACGCCCACTAACTAGTACATTATACATACTTTCCAATGAACTTGACAGTAAATAGTTTTTTTATTAATAAATAATTTAAAAAAATCTTTTTAGAAGAATCGGACTAAATCGGTTCAGCTAAAAGCGCGATAATTTCGAATAAACATTCAGACGTTTAACGCATATTTAACATGCATCTATATTATGCATATGTCCAAGTTAGAACCTCTTTTTTTGTAATGGTTTAAAAATTAAATGTTGCTATTGCCAAGGTTACTTTTACTGCTGTTAAGGACCTACACAAAAATATAACTAACAATGATTGATCAACTGATCGTAGCTCCTCTTGATTACATATTTCTGTTGCAGTCATTCCATTCTTATCTACCAATAAATTCGTTTTAAAGTTTTTTACTTTAAAATTTTCTTCTTAAAGATAAATACGAGGAAACATCATTAACTTCAATGTAACAAAGGCCCTGAAAGTTAAATGTATGCAAATGTCATTGTGTTCGACAAATGCCTTACGCCTCTGTCAATCCACAGTTTAACTGAGTTACAAGTTGGCGCACATAAGTCTCACTTTACTTTAATTCCCTTTGGTTTTTCCTAATTTTTGTTATTTAAGGGTCGTAATAAAGGATCATTTTGATGTCTGTTTGTCTGTCTCTTTGTATGATCAAGATCGTTTTTTTGGGAATGCGTGGAAATATCAAGCTGAAATTCATTTCGTGTAATGAATTTGATAACTACTTAAAGGAAACAATAGATACAGCCTTTTGTTCACATATATTCTTTGAGATCGTGCTTATCTAAAACCTGTAGACCTAGAATAATGAAAGTATGAAGAGAATGAAACACAGATATTAAAAGATAAATCCAAAGCTCCAAAACCAATAAACATTTGACGTATACATTAATTTTAATTATAGTAAAAGTAATAAATTAAAGCGGACACTGTTTAATATATAATAAAATTTTAAAAGTAACAGCTTGATTTAATACCATCTAAAGCCGTCATCTTCGTGAAATTCCCATCTAACATTTGGTTAATAAGAATAAGGGCTATATGAGCATAAGAGAGACAATAAGAGAGTTTATATTACCTAAGGCAATATAATAGCGCTAACAACGAGAATATTTGCACTTTAAGTGATTGTAAGGTAACATAAAGGCTACAACAGCCACCTAAAGAAGTCCCCAACCTAAAGCTAACGCAAGACTTTGTTGTCCGTCTGTATGTATGTACGCTATATATATTCTTAATTTCGTTATTGTAGCGCATTTTTCATCGCCATTATTTGATAGTAATACAAACAATATGCGTATTATGCCTCTTAAACCCTCTTAAATAATAAATATAAAAAATAATATAATGCCTCTTAAAGTAAAAATAGATAGGTAAGTTATTTTTTGAATAACTGCTATTAGAAATTCAATAGTACTGTTATCTCATGTTACACAAACAAATCTCAGCCAAATTGGTCAGTGGATAGTTTTGACTTGATATTTTTTGTTGTTTTAACAAGCGTAGATATATCTACGAACTGAATCTCTAGATCAATTTATATAAGGTTTCATAATAATACAACGTATTTTCCTTTTCTTATTCTATTCTCGCTTTTCTTTGAAATAGTTTGGTAACGAGCAATTTATTTTCACTGTCATTAAATATATAAAAGAAAATTTATTATATTGTAGTCTGGCGCTTGAGCTGTAGTGATATTGTTTCTCGTACAGACCAATTATACTATTGTTATTTTTATTACATTTTTCTATGGTGTGTCTACTTCGTGGTCGAATGATAAGCAGCTACAATATCATGAGTTTTTAGATTTTATTCTCTGATCGGACTATGAAATGTTAATAACCTTTTTCAATTTAATTTAAATATCGTTAAGCCTTCGTTCCTGCCCCTTATTTATTCTCGGCTGCCTTCCATCAGAGGAGGGAAAATCGAGAGTGTATTATTATGCCTACTCACTATTATATGCTATACTGCATACATGGCTACATTCTATAAAGAAATCCGCCGCGCCGTTGCCGAAACTATAGCCAATAAGCCACACACAAATCACATGTAACTTGATAGCTGGCCATCAGTTTTAACACGTTTTTTTTTAAATTAAATTTTTTAAGTGAGCGAGATTTGTCGCTATTGTATCTCATCGTGTTTCTGTGTCTTATTTTATCTGCGAATGACAAGGTACACCGTTGGGGTTTAATGGGTAAGCGAAACTGTTTAATGTTTATAAGCTATCGATTCCTACATACTTTAGAAAAACTAGGGAGCTACCTTTGAGCATTCCTAGCAAAAAATAATGTTACAAACACATGGGAATAGATGTAGGACTTTGCTAGTGACTAGCGTTGCACTTAGTATTTTGTTGTTACCAATGCCAAAAGTTTAAAATTTTGTCTCTTGTTACTCCCACAATACAGAATGTATCAACTCGGAAAGAGAACGTTATCGTATCTAGCCGTTCCGAATTCTTTGTATGAAAATCCATACTGCATGCATCTCACACTTATCAGAATCGTAACGTAATCGTCGCGCAACGCAACAGGCTTCGATCAACTTGCAGTCCTCGCTCTTACGGCTATAAGTCGTCCTCGAACTTACGTCTTTCCGCACCCGGACACTTGTCTGTTCGTCTCCCCTTACCAACCAGCGATCGAGCCCTAAGGTAATACGCTTTTAACGTTAGGTTGACATCTGGTTGAAGGCGAGGCGAAAGGCGATACGGTGAAGATCCCTTTCCGAATTAATATCACTTTTTGCCATGATTAATCTACATAACCATGCCAAATTACAGCTTTCTAGTACTTATAGTCTTTGAGTAAAACCGCGGACAGGCAGACGGATATGATGAAACTATAAGAGTTCCTATTTACTACGGAACCCTAAAACGATAATAATAAAATCAAACTACTGAGAACAGACATTTCACTACTACCTTGTCCTAAAACAAAGAACTGATACTGATGAAAATATCCATTTCTCTCATATATTATTCGACTAAATCACATTTATATCGATTTATCTCAAAACCAATAGTAGGAATAAGTCGTAAAAATAACAAATGCTTCATTTAATGAGATCTTCCCATTGATAAATATCCCATAACTGGAAGTATATACGTCGATTCCGTAGAACATTTCCTTTTTAGCCAAAGAAAGCATTTAAAATATATTTTTACGCAGGTGCGTTGCGTTGCATCAAATAATGTTATACCAATGTATATATTATGTTTACATGTTTGCATGTCTGCATATGTGCGTATATAATATAAAAAAATAATTGTTTTTTCAATAGTATTCTTTTCCTTGTCTATACTAATTGAGGATGAGCTCATTTTACGTAAAAAATACCTGTGGTAGCGCCGCTATTCCTTCAAGTCTAAACTGTAGTGAAATTATATTATGGCAAATGACCAGCAAAAGTAAAAAGACAATAAAATTAAATAATGTGAGTGAAGATTTCTGTTACCTTCTATAGCCAGAAGATTTACTGTACGAGGGCTGAAGAGTCGTTAGATTCAACTTATTAACGTAATCTTGAAATGGGTAGTTTAAGGCTGCGGCCTGGACGCACGCGTCTAAAGCGTCTTAAGCGCTTTAGGCGTCTAAAGCGTCTAAACCCCGTAACACAAGTCCTTACGGTACTTAGCACGGGGCTAGGCTAATGTAGTGTGATATGTCCACAGATATTACATTTAATATGACCGGTTTCGATAACTCCTAAAGTATTTACAAAAAAAGCATGAGTATGATACTTTAAGCGGTCGCGTTTTGTTTCTCAATTTAATCTTAGGTTATTGGAAAACTTATTATTTATCGTCGTGATCACTTATCCTCATGGCTTGAGGCCTCAATGAGCAATCGTCACGGTACATGACAAAAGTTAGATGGATTGGATACCAAAAAGTAGTTCTGTACTTAATTACAGTAGAATTAGGCCAGCTCGACTAGAGACCACATATTCACAGCTACCCTGTCGCGTTTCGAGCGTTTTATAAGTTTCCGGGGGCCATAGAAATGGACGATCTTTTCCGGTGGTCCGGTGGTGGAAGGAAGGTGGTCAACTTAAGTAAAATTAAAAATATTGTACGTACAATTATTTTACCAGTAACATTCCATGTACTATTAATGCAGACTTTTATTACATAAAATATGACAAGGTCGTACTACCCATATCTATGATTTCTTCTAAATCTACTTTACTTGTACATATAGATAGAAAACCATTTCGTATCCCAGTTATGTTCCCTCGGGACACCGACATACCTTATTTAGTAATAGAAAAACTTGGGTCAGTCTTTTGTTACATAATAATAGCCTACTTCACAGAGTTCCCGGCATACTTGTTTCGAGAAATTTCTAGTGAAATATGTTTAACATGCCACCATCAATACGTTTATCCGCCTTAGGGCAAAGGGTCCATTATAGGAAAACTCAATGTACCAGCTGCGTAATTTCGGTTATACGGTTTGGCGCGCCGCGTAAGCGGCCGCTCTGCGGCTCAGCCCTCTACGTTTAATATGTGAAATATTATCTGCAAACTACTATGTATAGGATATCAGTGAACACATTTTCGATTGAACTTTTGATGAGAGCCTACTTATTACTTTCGTTTACTTACGTGTTTTGATGAACAATGTTATTCATTTCAGCCCAGGGAAACAGACACCCTGGACGTACCCCGGAACACATGTTGACAGCCTTCCATCAACAGCCGCTTTGCTTTAAGCCTTCTCCAAAAATGGATAATTTTATTAAAACAGTATGGCACTGTCCAACTAAATTAAAATTTCACGCAGTTTAATTATTATCGTAACGTTTGGCATAGATCTCCTTCTATAAACTTCTAGACAACCAAACATGCCCGTACAAAACATTCTAAATTGGAACTTATACTTATGATTCTCAATATAATATCTGTAAGAGGTAGTGCCACGCTACATTGCAGCCAATTTGACGAATTGACGATTGATTGAATTCGGGCTCGGACAAGTGGAGCATGCAGCGCCAGGGGTCGCGGGTTCGAATCCCGCCTTGGTCATGGGTGTTCATATATGTATTATATGTATTTCTATAAAAAAAATCTTAAATATATAAAATTTCTTAAATTTATAAAACATATTAAATATATTCCGTTGTCTAGTACCCGTAACACAAGTTCTTATGGTACTTAGCACGGGGCTAGACTAACGTGGTGTGTAAAGTCCACAGATATTTATTTATATATTTATTTATTAGACTAGCACAACCGGGGACGTACCTCTCCCTTACACCATGCGACGTAAGTGAGAGTTGTGCTATAGCGTCTCTAGCGGCGTATAAGTATCCGGTGGCCCAAGGAAGAAGAAGTAGGAAGAAAGGCAGCAAATCTGTATAGCCTCTATGCGGATGTCCAGAGGCAGGTAGCTATGAAAATGCCTTTACCCGTTAGCCCTTAAACTATATAAAAAAACTTGTTGCTATTCAGTTTTGATGTTATTAATGTATTCTTAAAATCAACCTGTAAATGAAAGTTAAACGTACTACGCTTAATTTTATAAACAGGTTCAACCTCTTTTTAAACGAAACAAGGCTAGTAATATATTTTGTAGAAAACACCTTGTTTATAATATTCTTAAAGCCAATATTTACCTTCGCAAACTTTAACTAAGGTTTACGAAGCTTTTACACGATATAGTTTACGTTCGTTGGTTTTCGTCAATATTCATTTATATTTGTAAGAGTAATGCCTGTAAAAGTTACAATATTAGTGACACCATAATATCATCACCACCGTAACCACTATAATAAAGCTATTAAAATTAAAAAACATCTAAATTTTAATAGAGAAGAGGGCTGGACTTCCTTTGGCTTGGGACCCATTGATAAATATAATTTGATTATAATGCGGTGTGTAAGTAGCCGGTGGCCTATGGAGGTGGGCGGAGAGAGGAGGGCAGCGCATCTGTATAACCTCTATGCGTATGTCTATGGGCGTTGGTAGACATAAAAATTACTCCAACTGCTCGTTTGCCCCCACACACCATTACCACCACACCTCAAAGATGCAGGATACAATCAGTAATTTTGCGTTAATTGGAACAAATAATTAATTTTAAATCTTCATGCCAACAATTCTTCACAAATGTTGTTGTAAAAGGTGCTAGCTATCTATGTCTGACAGCTTGCTGATGTTATACAAATAGCCCGGTAATCACGACATAGTATAAAACAAAGTCGCTTTCCGCCGTCTGTGTGTCTGTACGCTCAGATCTTCAAAATTACGCAATAGATTTTGATGCGGTTTTTTTAATTCTCCCGGTACTGACCACGTGTTCGCTGCCTGTTTTTGAAGCGTCAATGTACGTCCGCGGTAACCGAAAGGTAGATAAAGTGATTCTTCTTCTTCGTCGTAGCTTTTCAACGACTATCAACCCCAATAAACATCCGCATCAAATTTGTCTAATTACATTAACCTATTTCCTTCGTCCTCCTCCATGAGTGGTCTGTGAATATCACACCGCTGTACATTGAGGTCTGTATCAAGTGAACAAGAGGTTACTCCTCAATTCAGATACAATGAAGCATATAAAAAAAATAGGAACAAAAAAAAGGTCCCCCCCCCAGTCAAGATAGCTCACAGAGCTCTTCAAGCTCATGACCCGTGTCGGCCACTCTATAGCTGCCGCGCGCGAGCTGCTCCCCTCCGTTAAAGGTGGGGAGTTGAGGACACCCGTTGTCCTCGGCCAGATAATAATAGTATAACCTATTAAAAGTCCGGTTTGCCTTCTCCCATTAGTCTGGGAAAGAAGGGGGGGTCTGTCCCCCTATCGACCACAAGTACAGAGGTTCGACGCTCCAGGTGAGTTCACCTCTCATATCGATGAAGCTGCACTGACCTTCAGTCCTTAGCGTAAATTCTACCTAAAAAAAAAAAAAAAAAACAAAGGTGACCTTTACATTTTGTAAATGTGCTATTTGACACTGAAATAATCTTGCCAATTGGAGTCTGAAGTTCCTGAGTTAACTGCCATCAACCAAATAAATAAACTTTTAGCTTTATATTAATTATAGATTATTAAGGAAATGCGCGTGCCAATTATGGGTGTGAAATATCTCAAAAACTTTTTACCTTCATTAGGGGATGCCAATACAATGGCCTCCAAAATACAATTTAAAAATTACGGACACCTTCCGTAACAAAGAGTTAATATAATTAATGACCCTTAACTTCTGCGTAACTTTTCTTTGAATGATCAAAAGGAACTTTGGAATTTCAACTTTGCCAAAAATTTTACTTTTAAAGTTGCTACCTAAAAAGGACGTTTTCGGCTTACATTTATTTCATTTTAATATCTAACTTCTCATTTGTTATAACGAGGTCGACTTTAGTGATTTTAAGAAGACCGCTAATTTCCCTATTAGTTAATTATTAATTGTAATATAAAGCAGTACCTGCGTGAACTAAAACCTTTTTTTTTATTAGGGGGGCAAACAAGAAATTGAAGCCATTTTCAAGACTACAGACGTATAGGGTTATTTAAAAAGATTTAAAATGTCGCGCCGCGCTGTATTCCAGCTGATTTCTGCTAGCACTAGCGGAGTACTTCTCGCAGACTAGACACCGCAGCAAAGTAACAGCTATGTGATCCCCTTTTGATCCGCTGCAGAAGAAAGCAGAAGAAGAGGACAGTATATTTGCATATCAATCACGAGGAGGCTTAAAGATGTTGGTAGATATCAAAAGGTCTGCTTCCTTTATACCACAAAAATCCTAAATCAGTTTCAAAATGTTATTACTGTCCTTGTTTCCTGTAAACGCCCTAAACCTTAGCTATTATAAATACATTGACCTGTTAAACATACAGAGTAACGCTCCGAAAATGCTTTCGTTCTTTAACTTTTACTGATCCCTATTTATTCTGTTGAGCCTATCAAGTTATACGAAAGTTATTAAATAGATGAGGACGATAACAAAATGGCTTGGCGCGGAATTCATTTGCATAATGATTTGCATAATATTTTAGATAATAGAATACGTTCCTGTATAAACGGGGCTATGGTTTTAAAATTATGTGTACGGCTATCTGAATAATAGTGTACTCAAAATTGTATCTATGTTGGTCGTAAAATTATACTCTTATAGAGAGATAATATTGCGGTTAATGTTTTGATTGTATGCATAGATTTAATATTGCTGTCGCATTAGTTATATTTTCCATTATTTTTATGCAATTAAGCCGTATTGGTCTGGGACGACCATAGATGTGCCTCTCTTTCATGTGACACCACCTTAAAGTGATAGCTATACTGCTGCCTTTCGTCAGGTTTATACACATGCATAAGCTCTAGAACCGCTATATCTATGGGTAATCTGATATCTATGGACTTCGTTACTCACCAAATGGCTCTGACTGTTCGTATACTAAAAAAGCAGTTGAAGTCATTAGATAGGTAATCGTCACCTACATATATAGAAGAGATGTTCTTCTTTACTTTATCTCTCAAGTCAGCTATCTGGGCTTAACGTACCGAAGTTTAGAAAAGTATTGTTATAGTCTATTGTTTGTTCTAGTAATAAGTGCAGTTAAGGTTATATACGGAATGATATTATCAGAGAAACACCCATAAATATCGCAAATAGCTGGTAAACTCATCGTGCATTATAGTTAGGTAATAAATTAACAAGTTCGCATCGCGCTTGTGGGAAATGGAAACGCTGACACTGAGGCTAGTGGGACTATCGTGAACATACAAATTAACGATTCATATTTCTAAATGACTCAATCAACATGAGCCTCATTTCAATCATCGCGGTACAGATATTTTAAATTAAATTGTAACAGCGAAAGGTAGAGTAATGTTTATTAACTAAAGATGTTAACAATATCCCAAAAAAAAATAAAAATAAAGATTATTTTGCAGATCTATACAAATAATAATTAATTACAAATTGTAATATTATAAAATGCCTTTATTTTTTTTTATATTCAGGCACCTATATAATCTATTAAAAAACCAGGCCCATTGCATTCACAGTTAGAAGTTATGCAAACACAAAGCCCTCTTTCACACACAGCCACTCCATTCCACCCTTGTATAGGTAATATGTGTGAAGTATAATACACGTCACGTCATTTAACTCCTAGTTGTACATTAAGAGCTTTAATTTTTACAAGCTACGATTAATTTAGATTAACCTTAATGTTAGGTGAGGAGAAAATTTAATTTGGGGATTTAATCAAGTCCGTCAAAAAAATAGGGGGACAACTTGCTCTTGTTGATCGTTCAGCAATTAGAAACTCCTTAGTCCACACAAAAATTTGCAATTGTTTAAGTTATGGAAATCGACAGATTTTGTTATATTAGTAATATTTTCATTGTTTTATTTAAAATGAAAAGAAATAATAACAAAGCTTGAGAACGTTAAGGTAATGTTTGCATTTGCCATTTTGGAAGCATCTGCTACCTTGACATAAAACCAAATCGCAGGTTTTGGTAAATTTACACCAATTAACTCGAAATTAATTCACCACAGGTAAATTGAACTATTTGCTCAATTTCAAGTAAGGAAAAAAATTCAATTAATCATGAAGCTACCTTAGATCCAAAGCTTGATTTGTTGCTTGAGTAAATCCAGACCTCTTCGCTTCCTCACGCACAATTAACTTGCTTCAAAATCTTCTGACATTTGATTCTACTTCTAACTTATTTTAATGCCGTAATCGTCAGTACTAAGAATGGTTAATAAGGCCTAAATGTTGAAGTATGCACGTAAATACGCCGCAGAAAAGTTTTCAAATCGCGAATATTGTTGTTCACTGCGGTTTGACTTATATAAATCATTCTCGGCAAGGAATCGTTAAAAGTTATGAATAAAGGAACACTTATCCAAGTTTGAACATTTGAAGCAACACCACGAAATTTTCAAATATTCTTAAGAAATCATTTTCTACGGCTTTGTGTAAAAGTTTTATAATGTTAATAAAAATAATTCCAAATATTATATTTGTTTTGAATCTGAGAATAGTAATTTGTGGGATTAAAATAATATATTATCACCAAACCATTAGATTACTAATTTGAAAATATGACAGTAAAAATATGTTTCAGAATCAGAAGTATTAAATTATTACTTAATGGAGCAGCACTGAAAAAAATAAGTACGCCTTGGATATAAATAATAATTATTATTTGTATTATAGTGATATATATTGGGCTTATGGAAGGTCGTTTAACATATTCGCATACATTTCTTTCAAAGTAGTGTAATTAATCCGCCTACCTAAACTTAGTAAAAGCTGAAGACATCTGTACATACTGATTAAATGGACGATTCGACTTATTCCTTTTATCTTGTTTGAAACCATGAAAAACCAAACAATTTAAAGTTATGTCATTTGCGAAGAGTTTTTACTTCTACATTTAGTTGCAGGTTATCTATATATCATCAGGATCGATAGCATGGTCAAATTAAAGTTTGATTGGGATATTTCGAAATCTTAATAACTGTCTGCAGCTATAGAGACCCCTGGTATCTTAGAGAGTAGGTACATTGAGTTATAGATCGATGTAGTCAAATAAACATTAGTTTTCACGCCGACCTTGTCAACTATCTGGACTAGTGATCAGTATTTGTATGAGTTGGCTGGTTCAGATGAAATCCAACTAATAATAATAAAATTGACAGGAAAAATGTAGGCTTTATTATAATTTGGATATACTTAATGTAAAGTTGTATTCAATCAGTTTAATTTAAAAATCAGTCCAGATAAATACCTCCAGATGAAATTTTTATGTATAATCATATTAACAGTAATTTTAACAGATTTATGATCATTAGGTGTCTGTATGGTGTGAAAATAAATACACTTTCTTAAACTAGCAACCGTAGCCAAGGAAATAGAATTTAAGAAATATTTTTTGCTTGTTTCATCAGCAGCCCCGTGATGAATCTCAGTAAAAACACACCCTCGTCGCGAATGCTCATTAGCGTAACGTTTGTTGACATTGATGATGTCTCGGCATCTCCGAATTCCGCTTACAATAAGTATATTAGCAAGACTCGTTAGGGTGAAATGTTTGTAAAAAATGAGATTGTAATAAAAATCAAGCTATTATTAATTCTGCCGATTAAATCTAAGTTCATTTATTTTAATTTATTTGCTACATGACGTTCATTGGTATAGAAGGATATACCTGTGTAAGGCTTCCCTCAAGTGCCGTCATAATTCGCCGCGGCTATGAGGACCAGCGTTACCTACGGTGCACTTCAGCAACTTCTAAATAACATTACATATTTATTCTTAAGCCGTCCTTATACTAAGCGGAAATCTTCGGATGAAATTTCTTCATGTACATTATTATACAAATTCGAGGGAACCGCAAGCCGCAGTAGCTAGACGTTGTGTTTGCATGTTTAATGTCGAGGTTTAATGTACAACGTATTATAATTTTATAATAACGCTTTTCATCATTAGCATCACTAAGGCAAACCTGACTGACTAATATGTATATCAAC
>LUGF01040368.1:56311-67226 GCA_001625245.1 Calycopis cecrops | reverse complement strand
TTTTGCTTGTTTCGACGGCAGCCCCGTGATGAATCTCAGTAAAAACACTCACCCTCGTCGCGAATGCTCATTAGCGTAACGTTTGTTGACATTGATGATGTCTCGGCATCTCCGAATCCCGCTTACAATAAGTATATTAGCAAGAAACGTTAGGGTGAAATGTTTGTAAACAATGAGATTGTAATAAAAATCATGCTATTATTAATTCTGTCAATTAAATCTAAGTTCATTGATTTTTATTTAATTGCTAAATGACGTTCATTGGTATAGAAGGATATACCTGTGTAAGGCTTCCCTCAAGTGACGTCATAATTCGCCGCGGCTATGAGAAACAGCGTTACTTACGGTGCACTTTAGCATCTTCTAAATAACATTACATTTTCATTCTTTATTTATAAGCCGTCCTTATACTAAGCGGAAATCTTCGGATGAAATTTCTTCATTTACATTATTATACAAATTCGAGTAAACCGCAAGCCGCAGTAGCTAGACGTTGTTTGCATGTTTAATGTCGAGGTTTAATGTTTACAACAACAATGCATTATAATTTTATAATAACGCTATTCATCATTAGCATCACTAAGGCAAACCTGACTGACTAATATGTACATCAACGCACACCTGAAACTTGAAATTTGGTATATCCCTTCAAGGTGTGAGTGAGTGCTGAGGAAGTATTTTAAAAAAATGAAGCCGTAAGGGGGTGAAATAAAGATGTGATGAAATAAAAGTGGTTAAGCTTATTAATCATATAATGTTTGTGAAACTGCAAGGCTCTTTTAAGTAATGACAATGTGAAAAGCTTTTCATATCGCTACATATTAAGTGGTTATTAAGGAGCCAACTAAACCTCTAACTATAAACTTTAAACATCTAAATAACTATCTTAATAGTTAATGCTCAATAGTAAGGAGGCAGTGTCACGCTTGCATGCGTGTACCTGAATTGGATCGGCGAGACCGGTAAGGTACCTTTTGCTTACACGAAACCGGCGCAAAGTAAAAGCTGTGCAGTCGCGTTTCGTACGGTGTGTAAGTAGCCGGCGACCCATGGAGGAAGGAGGAGGATCTATATAAGTCTCCGATTGTATGTTTCATTATTATTGAACTTCCTAAATTATTTTTTTATAGAATAAGGTGGATAACCTTATTCTATAAAAAAATAATTTAGGAAGTTCGACCTGATTTTCCTATATTATGCATTATTTACTATTGATTTAAACAAGAAATGTCCTATATGCAAAATTTTAGCATATTAGGTTCAGTCAATCAGTCAACTTACATTTTATAGATGCAGAACGTTTTATGTATCCATTATCTTTCGTTCGTATTGAAAGATAATGGATACATAAAACGTTTCTAAGCGGAAACATGAACCGGAGAGAACTGTTCAAAATTTCTAGTACAAAATTTATGGTGTTTCCACATTTATATTTTACTTGTATCCGGCACCGGCGAGCCTATAAATGTATGGCTTTGGCCTTAGATGTATTGTGATCGTGTATTTTGGAATACAGCCAATAGTTTAACGAGTGCAATTCTAATATACACAGGCGTAACTGAATATCGTGCGCATTAGATACACACGATATTTAGACTATATACAGATATAGGTTAGCTATAAAAAAATACCATAGCAGACGGAGATGGAGCCTAATTCAGGCTATGAATAAGTTCTGCGCCTGTCGAGTAAGTAAGTACGAATTTTGACAAGGGTCATTAAGGTAGAGTGGAAGAATGCCATCAGACTCCCTCCCGATATTTGTAACTTTTTCCAGTTTTTAGTCCGCGTGAGTCGGACATTACCTGCCCCTACCTCACAACGCAAATGTCAATTACGAATTTTTCGGATATAAACTAGCTAGGCTAGAACCAAAGTGTTCCTCCTTAAAAATAAAAGGAAATCATGTCACAAATTAATAAGCGTAGTCTAGGTATTATTTTTTGTTAGTATTGTAAAATATCACTCACTGTGCAGAATATAAAAACTTTTTCCGCTACTACATAGTTTAAAATGATCATTCAAAGCTCGTAGTATCATTTATGTATTTCATTTTATAATATAAAAGATCTCAGCACACGTAAATGATTATACGTATGGCGACATAAATCTAATACCCCTTTTACATGCAGATTGCCCGCTCGTTATTTATTTCTTTAATGAAAAAAAAAAATACGTCATTAAGCTGCTAAATAACATTACGACTGAATATACCATTCCAGAACAAAAGTGATTACGACGTTCCTTAATAATACAAAATATATAAGGGGAGATATAAAAACAAATTAATAATAAAATGAAGGCTCAAAATATTTTCTTATCAGAAACAGAGAATGTAAGGAGCTTTCTACAGAAAATAAATAGCTGGCCACTGACGGCGTCAGATAAGAGATCCCGTCATAATAAGCGGTAGTATAGCTAATTAGGTATATAAAAATGCGCTGAGAAGAATGATACTGCAGTGATAAGTGATATTAATTTTTCTTTCCTCTTCTATAAAAATGTATTACTACATACAACATTTTTTGTCACAGGAAACTTAAAAACACATGGGTGGTTACGAACATATACACGGGTTAACAAACACTAATTATTTAGAATAACAATATTAATTAAGAAATAGTGACACGTTCCATGGCATTTGGTAGTGGTGGTAGTGGTAGTGGCCAAATTAAGTCGGCACGATTGAGTACCTCATGCTCACACGATATCGGACTAAAGTGACGACTATGCGGTATATTGGTTTCGGTGGGCCACGGAGGAGGAAGGAGGAAGACATTTATGTTTATATTTATGTCCGTCGCTAGCCATAAAAAGACTCCGAACGCTCGTCCCCCTATACTATAAAAAAACAATAATTGAACAACAACCAAATAAAATGTATTAGCAACTGAAACCTATAATAACGGTACAATTTAACACACTACAAGTACGATTCTCCAAACGCGCGCTTTATTTTTGCCATTAATATTGGCTGTGTGTGTTTGACGCGAACAAACTGCATCAATTACTCCGATGAATTCCAGCTAAGTCAAAATATAAACTACCTTACCTGTTTAATTACTGACACTTGGTAAATTGTCTCATTACGTGATCTAATGCTTCGGCTCATGTCTACGTTTCATGACAATTAAGGTAGCTACTACTACCGATAATTGAATAAATAATTTAATGCATGAAGTGCCAAGAATTGTTTTTGTTACTATAACTCACTCAACATACATAACTACTTACTTATTCACAAAATTAATCATATCCATGTCACCCAATCTATTTTTTTTTTCGCAGTACAAATGCTTTATGCACCGTCTTCATGACGATGGGCATACCTATAGGGTGTGCAGAACTGCGTGCTCCGTAGCGCCGCAAGCATGACAGGTGTGCTCAAGTTCCTTACAGGCTCTCTGACACAGGTACTCGCTAAAGCATCCGCGCCCAGTGAGAGACTATTTCAGGAGGAATTTGAGAAGCTTCCTTTTTCTCAGCATCCCTAAGCCCGGGCGCAGCCCAGCAATATTGCGTATGCAGTATGCATACTGCAAGAAGTCCTCCTCCCTCTGCGAAAGCGCTGGATTTCATCCTTTGAGAGACGTCCACATGTGCTCTTCGCTGCTTTACTGATGTGTATTTCTGCGAGCATCTCCGCGTTTAGCTCCCATGGTGTCCCCAACCCCCTTCGTTATTCCGGGGTTAGGTTTTATTATGATTGGAACTCCTAACTCAGAGACCTTCATAGGCTCATGCAGAACAACTTTGCTAAATTTACATCTCACATCATCAAAAAATCACATGATGATGATGGCGTTTCTTGCGGATTGTGAGATTTCGAATACTCTGTTAGGGGTTATTGGACGAAAGAAAACAAAGCTTTTTTTTATTTTATAAGGAGATAAACGAGCAATTGGATACTTATGACTACCGGCGCCCATAGACATCTGCATAATATTTATGCCGTCAATCCTTCCATTTTTCCTCCGATTGATTTGAATTTTGATCCGATTTTGATTATTATTTTGGCTACGCGTACCTTTATTATTATTTGAATTGTATATCTGAATTGTAACATATTATTTGTAGATTATTTTTAAGCTCTTAATTAATTTCTTAATTGGTCTGGAATAAAGGTTTGTTTATAGTTATTATTGTATTTTAAGTATTTTTACTTCCTACTAAGTTTCGACTCCTATTTTCATATTCAATAAAAAATATAATGTCAAAAGTAGCCTGTCTTTTTTAATACATACCTACAGTGAATTTTCGTGGGTGTTCGCGTTTATTTGCATGGGTTTTCAACAAAAACTCTCTAATAAGTGTTTCGAAGATTTAACAAAGCAACAATATTGAATTGGAATTGAAAGAAATTGCTTCACTTCGGCTTCTGCACGTGTAACGCTTATAAATAGTACAGAAATTTCGTATTACTTGCATAAAGCGGAATGCTTTCCTTATTGAAAATATGTAGTTGCTGTTTGTATGTTAAATATTACTATAGCTTTTGTATCGGTGTTGGCACATACTTTATAAATCTAAATCTTAAAAACTTGCGAGTGATGGTCATATACATAAAATTTTAACCTTTATCATAATGTGATGGTTTTTTTGACCCTTGATGATTGTTTTGGCACATTATTTTATTTAGTTTTTAAGAGTTGCAATTATATGCAGAGTGAACTTAAAAAAGTAAGTCAACTTTATACAAAGGTACCGAGCGAGGTTTGAATGTGTACGGCGCCTGTACGCACACAACGATAATAATTACACACACGATCCCACTGCCAGTAGGTACATTTTTGTGATACCCTTTACAGAAAAACTATAATACCTTTTAGGACCTATAAGGTTTTAGTATAGTAATTTAAATATATTATGTTTAGATGTGTTATCTAATATTAAAATAATGGTAATAATTTAATAGATAAAAGTCAAAAATTAGTTTGTGCTGCTAATGCCATCTATGATTCAATGTGAGCAACTATAATAAGAAATATTTATACCGGCTTACTGTGAGATAGGTAGCGATGATGTTGGAGCCACTCGCTTTGGGACCGCGCGTCAACTAAAAATTATAAAGGCAATAATGTATAAAAGATTTGAACCGCGCAATGAGTTCATGGTAGGGATTATATAACAACTTTGCTAAATTCTTTGTATATACATATTATAATCACAAATCTTATTTATTTATTTATTGATGTGTAACCAGAGGCTCAATATATAGATATAACACATTTGTGTATATGAAACCGACAGAAGCGCCAGCTATTTCATAATTTATCAGCATTAATGTCGACTTCTAATTGTAAAAGATTTTTTCGGATTGGTCTAGTAGTTTTGGAGCCTATTTTTAACAAACAAACAAATATTTTCTCTTTATAATATTAGATATGTAGGATTATTTATCATGTTATAAATAGGCTCCGAAACTACTAGACCATTCCGGTATAGGTATAGTTAATAAATAAAATGGGCATAACATTTTCAAAATGCGCTTTATTTTCATCGGCTGATAATTAATGGTATAATATTTAACGCTACACAAATCTTAGAAACAATCCTTATTTAAAACCGTACTTTGTCTAAAATACTTTGTTGAACAAGAAAATGCTCTTAAGTGTGCCTCTTCCGGGACTAAAATCACACTTTTCCAACTTCTAAACTGTTTGTAATAATCATTCAACTATGCCTTTTGCGTTCTTTCCTTGGCAACATTAATTCTTGTAACTTACTTCCACTTTTAAACTTTTTGCAGAGACTTCGATCCTTAAAGTAAAAAATTTTCTAAATTCTGTGCACAATTTTCTTCTCATTTAAGCCCGTTTAGTTTTATATAAGAGTCATATTGTTGTCTCTAAGACTGCATTGTAGCCACAGAACCGACACTCATTTGTTAACTAGTGTTCTCAGAACTACGGTGTAAATTGATTGCGTTTGCTGTTGATTAATTTTTGAATTCCGGAAAAACATAACGCATTTCTTATTTAATTTTAAGGTTCACACACATTCACCATCATATCAATTGTATTTTCGCTTATTTACTCTGTATGTAATCCAAAAAAGGTTTATGGTAATCACAAACGGTATTGCTAAGAAATGTATTCCACGAGATCAATTTAAAAAGTATAAAATATTTTCGTCGTGATACATTTTAGTTTAATCAAGTTTGAGATTAAACGTTACCAAGCAAACCACATCGATTTGAATTCAGTTGAAAATTCACTTCAAAAATAGTAATAAAATTTTATTTACTACATCCGCCGCGCCTAGCAGGCGTATTCAATATACGTCCTTATGAGCGAATAAACGTGCTCATTACAAATTTTGTCGTGTCTTCACTCTTGACATTCCTTACCATCTCAGCATCTTCATTTCACTTACCTGAATGACTAACACGTGTTCACACTCGAATATCATAAAGAATTCTAAGTAGTATGTTCTTATTCAGAGACTTGGCGTTAATAATAGGGGTGAAAGTTTGAAATTGGCGTTTTATAGTAATGGGTACTTCAGGTTGACATAAATTCTTCATGGTTAGAGATTTTTAGTGAAACTTTTTTCAAAGGGTATCTATGTAAGCTTTACTTTTAAAAAATGTGATACACTCGATTATCGACTTTCAATTTTGACCAACAGATACCGTTCAGATGCAACCGGACAGTCCCGAAGGAGAAGTCTGGCCTTTTCGCCTAGGGAAGCCTGTTGCTGGAGGGATCCTGTATCCTGCGTGATCCTGGATGCTTCATCCAGTATTCTTATAGCAACTGAAGGCACTCGCAGGGATTTAGTCGGTATTATACTAAGTGTCAAGTCTGACATAGGTCTAGGAGTTATCCGGTCTCATAGGTATCATACGTAAATCTATTCCCCTGCGTCAACAAAAAAAAAGAAGTCACCTGGAGTCTTTGATTATCAGACTTCTTAGACAAAGGAATTAATTTCCTTGTTATTAGGGGATACTATTAATGTTTATTAACTATTTACATTCCACCGTAAATAGACAACTTGATATAAAAATTAAAATCGTCTTTTGTAAGAGTTAGTCATTACCTACATCCATATGGGCCGACACGACAAGAGAAATGCCTTACTTATTATTGCCAAGAAAATGACAGTTGTGCTGTCAAGTTTCTTGCGACTAATGAATTTTTGGTCAGCTTCCTAGTAATTGGATAGGAACTGTATAAGACTGCAAATATTACGCCTCCATAACAATAATAGTAATTTCTAAGGGTATCGGTAGGAAAAAAATGCTTCTACTGCTCGTTTACCTCCGTATACTTACTATAAAAATAATCTCCATTTTTGTAAAATACGTAGCGCGAAAATTGTGATGTTTTATTTTTCTTCATAAAATGGATACTCCTCCCACATTGTACGCCCGTAGGCCCGAGGCGTAAGGAAGATGAGATTTGAATTGTACCTTATGCGTCATCACGAGTGCATCATGCAACTGTATAAACGCTTAAAGTAGTTCAGGAGATAGTAGTAATAGTAAGTATATGTTTGAAAATTATTGTCACCAACGAGAAGTACACAATTGCTTCAATAATACGAACGTAACAAATCACTTGGATGCAACATTTGTAAAATTGGCCATATTTGTATAAATAAGATTTAGTGGATAAAATAATACAGTATAATCATTTAGTGCACGGAATATCGATTAGTCAGTGTACCATGATTTTGATTTATTTGCTTAAATTTTTTCTCTACACAATTAATATATTATAGAGAATTATCATTATTGAAACCTACTGCATCAAAATCCCTGCTGATTTTCTTAGCGCAGTGAGCGTTAACATTATAGGAAATTAGTCTTAAAACTACCTCTTGACCTACAGTTTTTAATGTATTACATTTATTTTTCAAACAAAGACTAGAAAAATTACATAATTTATAACATGAACCTCATTTGACGTTCCTTGCTGGACAGCTAAGATGTTCATGGAGCGTTGAACTGTTGAACCTAAAACACGTTGACCTCGGTGCAGGTCATGGGGACCTCCACTGGAACGACAATGGTGCATTCCTGGATTGACTACACTATTGATTGTTCTGGTGCCCTTTCTTCTTGCTCACCCATTGAATATAACAATACGGTAACCTTCATTTTTTTATCGCTTTTGTACAGTCCAGAAGCAAACAGATAAGTTTCCAACGCCTGAATTCATGTTTTAAAGTTCCGCATTGTTATCCACAATATTAGATAAAATTTCCAATTTACTTAAAAATGATTACTGCAAATTATTCGTATTCATTTTTCAGGCCGAAAGTCACCACTAGAAGTGGTTGTTCGGTTAGTGCATGTATGCATGACTAAGGGAGTTTATGGACAAATCAAGCACCTACATGCGATCTCTACGCTTACTCTATGGCGTGGTACTAAGAGGCAGAGAGGCCAAAGGCAATTTCAGACTGCACGGAGCATTAAATTCACGTTTTCAAGATTCTTCAAGCTCCAAAAGGTTATAACAATCATATACCTCATTATTCATACACTCATCAATCTCTTATTTCTCAAAAAAAAATAATGCTAAAAACACATAATTAAATAAATCCTAAAACGACATACATAAACAACAATAGGGGTAACGTGATCGTAGCTGCCTAATTATAACCAACAATCATAATTAAAAGCATGACGTGTCCACATGAGAAAAATGCAACACCAAGAAAGAAAACAATTTAGAAGATGTTAGGCTTATTGTCGTTGGATGAGGTGACTTGTCATTCACGTTACCTCCCGAAGGTTAACAAACCCGAAATCGAGCAAAATTCGATGTAGCTTCACAACAAGCCGCTGTCATTTGACATTGTCATTTGTCACAGATGTGACTTTTTATTATGTACTAGCTTCCGCCCGCGGCTTCGCCCGCGTGTATTTCGGACTTCAAAATTTATTCACAATTTTAACTTATTATGTTATTTTGATGTGAAAGCTATAATAATGTAAAGTTTCATGAAAATCCGTCCTGTAGTTTCGGAGATTAGACCGAACAAACGGACGAACAGACAAACAAAAAAATTAAAAATCATAGAAGAGTGTTCTGTTACTATTTTAAAATCGCCCCCAATTAGTTTTTCGTAAATATATTCAATGTACAGACACTAAAACTTTACTGTTTTATTATATGTTTAGATGAACAGCGAACACAATTTACATTGTGACACCGTTACAAAAAATATTTATAGCTTTTCAGCTGACCACACTACGGTTACGATCACCATCTTTTCAACTTCCAGCTTACTTTGAAGCGTGTGTCGATGTGAAATAAAGTCACTTATTTATAGGATCCAGGACGTACAACCGATAGCGCGATGTATTTATCTGACACCGCCACCTGTTTGTAAATTCTCGCAGCTGCAAACATGGTTTGTTTCTAAGTCTGTAAAGTTGCTGTTCAATGTGATCAAGTGTTATTGTGTGGTTTAGTGGTTTAATAATATTTTTATCGGTAAGTGTTAATCGATATCTTCACACTAAAAATCACACAAAGTGACGACAGTGATAATAACATAATATATTTCGTTTTGCAATTGATAGATATAGTGTATTTAGCATATTAAGGAAATTGCTTAATAAGATTTAGTTAACATCTTATTATGCAGTTTCCATAGAAATATAGAAATATTCTTTATTTATATCTCAATGGCAATTTCATAGTTACTATTATCTCAATTATATTTTTTTTCTAACTTAATAAACTTTTGCAATGTTTCCTTATTCACAAAATTTTAAGTGCAATCGATAGTACCTATTTTTATTATTAGTAAATAATATATTTTAATTGTATACAATTCATAAAATTAAATATGATTAAAAAGTATACATGGTGTGAAATTAAATGAAAATGCTTATCTTTTATAATATATAATTGCATAGATTTAACCTACACTAATATTAGAAACAGGTTCATAAAATATTTTCATTTAATTTTCATTTCAAACAAAGGTATAAACAACCTTTGTTTGAAATGAAAATTAAATGAAAATATTTTTAATGCGCACATTAGAAACTGTAAGCAATACAGTATGTACATGTTACATGGATGCACATAAAGGGTGTAGTCGGTAATCTTCGGAAGTACTCATGAAATCATCTGATCATGAAAATTCTTCCAGTACGCTACATTATTCTGAAGTTTCATTGATAGCAGGCTATATTTTATAACAATTGAACATTAGCAGGCTTAATGTAGGTGAAACTGCAGGACACAGCTTGTACTACATGATCTTAAGAAATTGCAATACGCAAATGTCTCTAAATATCCTTGAAGCAAGTTTTACGTCCCAGTTGCTCTTGCAGAAACAAGCACAATTAATTAATTCTTAATTATATCGATTTCAATCTTGCAGATGGTGACATGCTGGACGGCTCTCCGTAATAGCGCATTGATTGCGCGGAACCCGTTACCTCTTCCGTGGCGAGGCGATTACGTTAAGTTTCCCATTAGTTTATATTGCAGTATGGAGTTTCATATAAAGAATAACGGCTCGAGGTGATACGGATAACGATATCTTTCCAAATTGATATGTATGCGGTGACCTTTAAGGCGTCCCACTACAGTGACAACACAACAAAAAAATATAGATCCCTACTCAAAAAGCTATCTAGTATTAATAAGATGCATATGACTGCCTGCTTTTTTAGTTCTTCATTTTTATTGCCGTGGTTTTGTTATGATTACACATCATGCCGGTACTATCTGTAAGTATAAAATGTTCACCAATATTTGGAAGAGCAGCGGCATATTGCGCTGTTTGATAATTATTTTGTAACTGTACTTACATGTTTATCTAAAAAAAAATTATGAGTAATTTTTCAGCAAGCATTTATGACGTTACAATTTTTATATATCGGCAAATTTGAATGGATTTCTAGTCAAAAAGTCTAGTACCAATATTTATTCACTTCCTA
>LUGF01040368.1:27385-37754 GCA_001625245.1 Calycopis cecrops | reverse complement strand
GCGTAGTCGATAACAGAAAGAAACAGTGACTCTGCAATTAAAATTTTTGTTGGAATAGGAAGCATGTTTGCAATCGACGCAGCGAATGCCAAGTAGCATACACTTTCCTACTAACCTTCTTGAGTTGGTGCGACCATGTCAGATTTTCGTCAATGTGTAATCCAAGATTTTTGACTACTTTTTGATATTGTATTATAGTACCATTGACGATTACCGGAGCAAGACTCGCCCAATTAATTCGCCTAGTAAGCCCTGGACTGCCAATTATAATGACTTGCGTTTTAAGTGGATTAAGACAAAGTCCATACGAATAACTCCACGCTGTCATTAACGATAGGTCATTATTTATTTTATTGATAGCTCCAGCTAGCTCTTCAAGAGATGAATGCGTATAGACATGGAGGTCATCAACATAATATAAATGATATGAGGAAGTTATTGATTTGGCAATGTTATTTATAAAAAGGGTAAAGAAAAGAGGCGACAAGACACCACCTTGCGGGACTCCAGCAGAGATATGGGCCGATGCTGAGAAATTTTCTACATTCTGAACTCGCTGGCAAAGGATCTTGGCGTTTTACATGAATCCAATCTTGATTTCATCAAACACATTGACACTATAGTTAAAAGATCATCTCGGGCGCTCGGGTCCATATTAAGAACCTCAAAATCCTTCCGTCAAGTAAAAACTCTGAAATTGTTATATTGTACTTTTGTTCGCAGTCACCTTGATTAATTATTGTTCTGTTATCTGGAATCCATGTTACGCAATTCCATGTTAATCGAATAGAGAGTATCCAGAAAAAATTCACGCGTTATCTCAATTACAGATTCAAGCTACCGAAAGCAAGTTACGAGGAAAGATGTGCTCGATTTAATTTAATTACTTTAAATAATCGTCGTAATATTGCTGATGTAGTTTTTATAAGTAAATTAGCTAGGGGTATAATAGACTGCCCCAGGTTACTTGAAAATTTAAAACTGTATGCCCCCAGCCGGTCACCTCGAATACGGCAGACCTTCTTTATACCATACAGACGAACCAATTATAGAAAAAATTCTGCTATGATACGATGCACATCCATATTTAACTCGTTAAATGAGGGATTTGATATTGACCTATTTTATACTAGTGTTAACTATATAAAGAAAATTTACTTAAAAAACAACCTTAGCAAAAATTTCATAAAGTATGTTTAAGCTTTTGTTATAAATACCTAAACTTAATATTATAAACTTAAAAATTGTGTTAATTATTACTTTTGGTTAGAAGTTCTATTTGTGTAAACCTGTAATTGACATTTTTACATTAAGTTATTTGTACCATTTAGTTTAAACCTATATGTGTAAACAATGTTGTTGGTTTACCGTGTTAAAATAAAATAAAAAAAAATTAAATAAAAACTAAAAGACAACAAAATACCTACGAGAATCTGCACAATAGTTTAATTAATTCCTAAAATGGAAACATTTATTTGATGTTTGTGGGATTGGCCACCAGGTGTGTACCACACAGTTTGTATTATGTACCACGAAAATACTCTTTCCGCTTCCTTGTAGTGATAACACTTTAAAACTTATAATACTTATATAACATTTTATTTTTTTAGCTGAAGAAATAAACATTAAGAATACTATCTCGAATCGTCCCACAATTTACAGACACTAAACGTTATGAAATATAAATAATTGCAATCGTTTTATGCATATTCATCGTACCTTAATACTGTTACCAGAAAAATGAATTAAATTACGGGTCTTAATTGGCAGTAGGATGCAAAGCCCTTTAATAATGGGACCGCCGGAGGAGAGTTCGGGGAGATAAAAAAATTCAATTAACATTTTAACGTGAAATCCGTACAATCTCCAAGATAACTCGGCGTTTATATTCAATGTACGATGCTGACTTTTAAAATTGGAATATCGTATCCAAAATTAAGAAGTTTTAAGATATAATACGAGCTTTATAACAAAATACAATTAGGAAATTATCAGCTTTATTTTTGCTTTCAAGAGCGAACTATCAGATGCATGATTTTAGAGTTTGAGGTATATGGAAATTAATTCATAAATTATTTAATGTTCCCTGTTCATTTCGCTCGCGCTTGAGCTAACTTACCAAATCAAGCGTGTCAGATCTCCTGCTAAGCTGCAATAATATAACTGACGTGTGAAAATATGTCCTTTTATGTTGTTTCTGAGTTTTCTTTGTATTGTGTGTGTAGGCAAGTGTTGTAGTGTGCCTACACTACAACACTTGCCTACATTGCCATTGTAGGCAAGAAGGAAAGAGGACTAGATGTCTTCGAAAAGATTAGGTGGATGTTTGTGGGCGTCAATTATCATCAAGAGGCTCTGATTGTTCGTTTCCATTGGTACTAACTTTATAGGTAAATTAACCGGGATGTTTCCCGTGAATTGTGCAATTGTGTCATAGCCAAGTAAGAATTGTAAACTTTGTATGTTGTTCACGTTATTTTATCGCCTCTAATTCCTTTTCTTTATCGCCCAAGTTGTACTAACGTGTCGCAAATTGACTTGAGTAAGAAAGTGCACTGTTATGTAAAATGTTTTATTTGTTGTGGGTACAGATTGCTTTCCATTGTAGGCCACTGCGTACTATATATCTACTCCACTAGCAGTATGTTCAAGTTTTTTTTCTATTCTTGCTTAGACCACACAATCTTTGATTCAAATAAATAAAATTGAAATCTCTTTTTATTCTTAAAGGTCTTCGAATAACTAAAATGAATCGTTCTACGAGCACACATAGGGTTAACATTATTTTTGGGAAGTTGTTTATTTCTATTGTAATTAATCCAAGTACGCATATTAAGAATGGTACAAAATTTTCGCCTTCTGGGTTTCTTTTCCTTTGCACAATAAAATGAGCTCAGGTTCTATAAATATTTGTATGTTCATTGCAATCTTACTAATATTATAAATGAGAAAGTTTGCATGTTTGTTTGTTTGTTACTCCTTCACGCAAAACTGCTGAACCAATTTTCATTAAATTTGGTACACACGTAGATATTAACTTCACATAGGATAGTTTTATCCCGAAAAAATTTTCGTATGTAAATGTTCGTATTGGATGCCATGGGATAATTTTCTATTTTCCACAAATTTACGCGGGTGAAAACGCGGGGCGTGGCTAGTTTATTAATAATTTAAGACCATGATAATACACAGTGAGTGCTATTACGATGACGAATATCTCTAGAAAATGTGTGGAAGACGTTCCGTGAAAAGTTTATAAAATTTTTATCGCGAATAAAGTTTGATAGTGTCATTTATCACAGCTGATGTCTTTTATTATAATATTCCAGAAACATCTGGTAGACTCATAATAAATTACAGTTACCATAAGTAAGAAAAAATGTCTGAGAGGCACAAAGGCAACTTATATGTGAGTGAGCTTTATGTACATATTCGCTGAAATCATTTTATTTCAACTTGTTTCTGATAAAATAGTTAAGTTATTGCCCGACTGTGTTGGAATGAGAGTAATAACTATATTTTATTGGACCAGTCTGAACGGGAGTATCGATTTGAAGTTATGATGCACGCTGATCTTAAGCAAGTCCCAAAGGGTACAAAGTGTTTTGTGCAGTTGGGTTTTATGTCTTTCCTTTAAAGATAGAGTAGTTTGATATGTGAATATTTTATTTTTGAAACTGTAAATGATGTGCATGTTACTGATTTACCGTAGATAGAGAACAAGATTTGTAGAGAAGATTTTTTATACATTAAATAGGATACGATAGTAATACAACAAATAAATAAATAAATAAATAAATAAATATCTGTGGACTTTACACACCACGTTAGCCTAGCCCCGTGCTAAGTACCGTAAGGACTTGTGTTACGGGTACTAGACAACGGAATATATTTAATATGTTTTTATAAATTTAAGAAATTTTATATATTTAAGATTTTTATTATAGAAATACATATAATACATAGATAAACATCCATGACCTAGGCGGGATTCGAACCCGCGACCCCTGGCGCAACATGCTCCGCTTATCCGAGCCCTGTACCACTGCGCCAGCCGGTCGTCGTCAACAAAGGAAAGTAATAATAGCTTACCTAACACAAAATCTCTTTGCTCTTAATTTAGCGCGGCATACCATAGTATAGATAATTAATGTAGATGGTATAGTGAATTACTGCCGCATAATTTCTTACGATCGGTCGTATGTTGATTTCATTCATCTCTTAAAAATCCTGCACATTTAAGTTTTTTATAAAAAATAAAATGACATTAATAAAACAACAAAAAAGGTGAATGCACTTAAAACATAATACCATACCAGGATCTAAATAAATTTGTAGAAAGTTGAGCCATACTTTGTGATATAGTTGGTTTTTTTTTTTCATAAAAATTCTTGATCATTATTATTAAATACTCTAATACTATTAAGAGTGAATTAAACGGCATGATGTAGTTTCTATTACAATTTATTACAAGCGGTAGTTTACAGGTACTGCTTACTCACAAAATACACGAAATTAGCAATGACTATGCTGTCGCGCTTCATGCGGTCGTTTTGTTTACAAGAGTCTAAAGGCGTAATGGTTAATGGCCATCGCTTTTGCTTTGATGAAGGTTAACTTATCTGCTTATTGATCGGATCGGATATTTGACAAATAATGAGCCTGCTTGTTATCAAGTTTTCGGGTTTTCAGACATGCGTCTACACACTTACTTTACTTGGAATCGAACGTTTACAACTTAACCACTAATACAAATCTTTAGCACTTTAAATAAGAAATGTAATCAATAAAAATAAAGTACTAAAATGATTAGATATCAGAATAACTCTGACTTCTGAGTCAAACAAAGGTATAATATTGTATCTTCTAGTTAAGTGTGTTATTAGTGGCATCGAAGTTCAGTATTGGCAAGAGAATCGTAATAAAGCCAACCATAAAATAGGTTACCAAATTGGTCAGTACCATAAAATAAATTTACGTGTAAAAATCAATGTCTATACAATTTCTGAACAATACGTTAGTAGAATGTCTAATAGGTCTAAATGGTCACGGGCTGAGTGTCCATGTCTCTACTTTTAAGCAAAACTTATTTTATTCTTCTTTAAACAAAATCATCATTTTTTTGCTACGAATTGTTTTGGAATAGCAGTCGGTATTTCCTATTAAACAGAGCGAGCACACAAAAATCATTACCCCCTACCGACGACGACGACCACATGACAGTTTCCTATTTTAAATGAGTATAAAAGTACCTACTTAAAAATGTCAGTAAAAACTTTTTAGCTCCTTGTTATTTATAGCTTTACGTAGGTAAAACCTTCAATGTTTTCAACACAAACATTTAATTCTGTTTCATTTCTTCGTACACATTTCCCTAGGACACATTGTATATAATTTAAAATATTTGCATAGAATCATAAATTAAAATGTACTGAATTATTACGACTTGAAAAGTTCAAAGTTTACTGTTACATTGGCTCAAAACAAAAATTAAGTCAGACAAAGTATTCTATTTTGTATTGTTGAGAATAAGCTTTAAGCTCATAAATTCTTAATTCCCTCATAAAACTGAATGAAGAACAAACAAAGACCAAAACAATATCTTATATAATATAATACTATTATTTAATGGGTTGTCTGGCAAGACTGAAAATATTATATTTGCTCTAGTTATTGTGCATTGTAGAATAACAAGTTTTATAATTTGACTAAGCGGTACACGCGACTACGCTCACATAGCGTAGTTCTATTAACCAATTAGTATAAGTAACTCAAAAAGTTTAATTTAAAACTATCCATAAAGTATGCTTGCTGAATTTTATGGGAATGAGTGATTCTCCCACAGTCAAATAATAAGTTTCATTCATAAGATCGTATTATTACAGAAAGTTCCCTTTAAATTTTTTAATCCATCGGGTGAAGTATAACTACTAAATTTCCCGTAGGAATGAGCTATTTTCTTAAAATTATTTATAATTATTAATTTTTATAATTATTTAATATTTATTAATGAGTAAAAAGTATTCTAATCGTTGACCAGGTTTGATATCAATACACCACAAAAAGTTTTATTCGAATCCGTCGAAACAAAGTATGGTCCTTCCAGCAAGACTCGGTCATAAAGCTCGGTCCACGTCGTCTTGGTGGGAAGCGAACGTCTCTGACTTCATCAGAGCTGAAGATTGACCGTCGTCTAGTCCGCTAGATTATGATTTATGGTCAGTTTTAGAGAGTACAGCTTGCTCTAAACACCATGATAATTTAGAGTTCCTGAAGCAATCCATACGATTGGCAGAGAAGAATTTCACCATGGAAAGAGTGCGTGCTTCTATTGATAACTGGCCTCAACATTTTAAAGACTGTATTGCAGCCAATAGAGACCACTTCGAATAAGCTTTTAATATTTTTAATTGTTTTATATTTGTGTATAAAACTAACACACTGTAACACACTAACACAATTTAAAAAAAATATTTTTTTCTTTGTAACAGAACTTAGACTAAGTAAATAACAACAAAATCAAATATTTACATTCAGTGACATGGAAAAAAATATAAAATATACATAGCTCAATTAAATTTACCACTTCAATTTATCATATGAACAAAAATAGCACCCTTGTTTCCTAAAGTATAAGTTTGGAAAGTCAATGGAAGCAAAATAAATAACTTAAGTTTCGTAGTAATGGGAAATTGGCAAAGTCAGGAAAGTTACTACGTATTTTGTTAACATATCAATGTACGGTTCCAGTTTTAAAGTACTAAATCAAGTTAATTATTTGAAACAAGTTATATATTGGTTTAAATAATACTCGCAATTTCGTGTGCAGTCACCTCAATCCACGAGTGAGCATGGTCGCTTCTGAAACGTCTAGATTGTAAATTACTTATATAAACCGCAATAAAATCCGTTAAAATTGTTTTATTAGGTATAATGACTGCCTCCTGGTCTAGTGGTAAGCGTGTTCAACCACACACGTGAGGTCCCGGGTTCGAATCCCGGGTCGGACCGAAAATTGTTATTGGGATTTTTCAATTTCTAATAACAGTCCGGAGTCAGGAAGTTGGCGGTGTTACACCCCCGTGCCTCGAAGAGCACGTTAAGCCGTAGGGCCTGCGCCTGATTTCTCACCGGTCGCGTCGGATTGCCGTCCCATCGGAATATGAGAATGAGGGAATAGAGAGTGCACTTGTGTTTGCGCGCACACTTGTGCACTATAATATGTCTTGCGCAGATGGCACGTCTATATAGACGAAATCGGCTAGGACGACATTATTAGGTATAATATATAGCATTCGCGTAAACTTAAGAAGTCCGTACATCAGTACGCGCGTCCGCCACCTGCCGTTGCGCCCCCATCACCGCCGACGCCGCCGCCTTGGCAGCAGCCACCGCGCCCGCCGGCTGCTGGCACAGAACAAGAATGTAGAAAAGAGAAGACGTAGTTTACTTTTTCATAGTACAGTAAAAAACCTATGATGCCGTCAATTGACCAGTACAGTACTCCAGTACAATATATTTGCAATACGTTTTACTAGCCTCAGTTAATCACAAATAGCTACATCAAAACACAATCAAACAAACCATTTATATGTTTAATTTATTATTGTAATGTGTCAAAACAGTTGTTGTCAAACATTAATTTAATATAACTGCATATGCTGTTTATTACAATAATGAGTTTTGTACAAACTATCATAATATGTAATTTAATTCAATGAATTATTCAAATTTACCTTAATCAAACATTGGCAATTATATTATCTGGATAGTTAGATATTTTATTAATTTATGTATTTCAATTAACATAATTTACTGGTTTAGATCAACAAAATGGTAAACGAACCGTATTTTGATAGTTTTATATAAAATATTTAATACCATCAGTGTTCTAAGGTACACTTAAAGTAATATGATAAATAGATGTTGGTGATGATATTTGTGAGGTGTATACTGTAATAACTTTTTTATAGTTTGAATGGAATAAAATATACTTACAAAGTACGTGAATATTTTAGAGCAAAAAAAAATTGAAAATTGAAAATTTTGAAAAATTGAAAACGCAGTTGGCGTTTGTTTTCAATTTATCTTACTGGTCTTTTTAATGGGCTTCAAAGATCTAACAAAATCTATGGCTATTCGCTATGATATCGAGCATGATTACCTGCCAATTGCCTTCTAGTACTTACTAAAGATGCATCAAAGGTAAATGGCATCTATAACTACTTTGATCCCGTTTGCGATAACCATAACAACGGAGCAAGACTTACAAATCAAAGCTTCAAATGGTATAGGTCCTTTAATCAATTAACTGGTTATCTTGTGTAAAACCAATTACAATGCACAATCATTACTGCTATCCGTAGTTTGTGTTTGTTGTTTAGCAACAATATAGCCTTATGTGTAGTGCTCTCGTCACTGACTAATAAGGCCATTTCAATTGTATTGAATTATCGATATGTTGGAAATTAAAATTGAATAGAAGTAACTACTCCACGTAAAGTTTCTCCCAAAGGATCCATTCAATTTTTATTTTGTAAGGTAACCGATCTTATCCGGATTGTAATCATACAAGTTCATAAATACCATTTCAGTAGCTTTTGCGTAAATAAAGTAACAAACTTACAGCTGTACTCACAAACTTTCGCATTTATTATATAAGTTGAATTATATGATATTCTATATGCCTACATTCCTTTAATTTTCATTTTGATTTTTAAAATAACAAACGACTGGCGTAGTAGTAACTTAACTCTGAAAAGCAGAGTATTTTTAATAAAGGATTCGAATCCCGCCTAGGCCATGTATTATTAAATGTATTTTAGTAATAAAAATATTAATTTATATATAAAAAGAAGATATTAAATATATTTCCGCTGTCTCGTGTCCGTAGGTCGTAATATTTTGTGTAAGCTAAATAATATTCTAGACTTCTACTCATCAATTGTGACTGGAATGATGATCCTTCAATTTGTCGCTAGACAAGAATGTAATTACTTTTTAATGAATTTGTACAAAATAAGAAGGAATTTCAACAGGAAAGCAGTCGGTTTTAACGTAGTAAAACTTTTACGTTCCGTCTCAAACAAGTTGTAAATTAGAAATTACATTTTATACTGACGCTTCATCTTGTGTCTTTTTTATTGGTGTTACATTCCTAACAAAATTAATTCCAACAAACAGGGACATATTATTGTAAAAAAAAAGTATATATTTTTTGCAAAAAACGCGTCTTATTATTACAATAAAACTACTCTATTGCATTTTATCGCGATTTATTTAATTATTTTACAAGCGAAGTAAAACTTCGTGAGCTTTTCTATTAACTTTGTTTATAAACAGTGTTTTGAGTTATTACAATAATACAGAGCTAAAGTAAACAAAATTATAACTTTAATAATTCATCAATAGGATGTAGAAAAAAGTATTTGATTTCAGTTTTTATCTTAAAAATCTACAGCTTTCTGTAGTTATATATGACATATGTATACGAACCAATTTTTTATAGTAGATATTCTTAGAATAAATGTTACGCGCGATACTTCGGGGTACAGCTACTAGTGTATACGAGTACAAAACACAAAACAGGGAACTTGGGAAATAAATCGACGTGATCTAAATTTCTTCGACACTTTACATTGCGGTTTGGTCTCGGGCAAATGGGTTTCAATTTGATATAAAACCGCCATTTGTGTTGTGTTTGGGAAGGTGGGGTTTTGGTGACATTACAATTTTACTACGAGGAAGTTTTTTTTCTTTTTTTATGGTATAGGGGAGTAAACGAACAGTCGGAGACATTTTCATGACTACCGACGCCCATAGACTTCCGCACTGAGGCTATACAAATACTCTGCCCACTTTTGTCCTTCCACTAAGTTTATTATTCAATTATCAGAAGCTTTTTCTCGTCTTTTGTATATCAGATATTTATTTATTTAGTTTGTTTATATTTATTGGAAACAATACCACTATCATAATATTTCAATGGTCTGTAAAAATTTTAGTAATAACTTAAAGTTATCAAATCTTATGTTCTTATTCTTATGTTTATTCGTACACGTATGAGTGTCAAAAGTTTTTAGTGACATTACTATATTACCTATAGATGTAGTTTATTTCAGTGTAACCAAGGTTCAGCATTAAATAAAAAAATGATAATAACATATTTTTTGTAAAATATTATTATTCTTCGTTGACATCTATATTTTGTTCTATCGATAAACTATACTATCAGGTTTATATTATTGTACAAGCACTTTTAAGTATTTTACATAATGTAGAAAAATTTGTTCGTCCAATAATTTTGTGATATCCAACATTTTGTTTTATTTCTTTGGAAGTCTTATTGGCTTATAAATACGCAGGTTCT
>LUGF01040368.1:17022-27076 GCA_001625245.1 Calycopis cecrops | reverse complement strand
ATCTATATTTTGTTCAATCGATAAACTATACTATCAGGTTTATATTCTTGTACAAGTACTTTTAAGTATTTTACATAATGTAGAAAAATTTGTTCGTTCAATAATTTAGTGATATCCAACATTTTGTTTTATTTCTTTGGAAGTCTTATTGGCTTATAAATACGCAGGTTCTCTTAGTTGAATATTCAGATTGTGACCGCTAGTGGCAAAATTTTGTTACTTTTGGTCTGACGCCAATTATGACGTTACAATTGGAAACAATTTCCTCCTCAACTGGTCGCCCCTTGGTATCGTTAATAATAAGAGAACTTACTATCTAATTGGGCAGTTTGGATCTGTGCCAAATATAAAAATATCTGTTCATTTAAACGCTTTTTTGTCAACTTATACTTATAACTATTTTATTACATAAATAAATTAAATTATTATTCATATTCAAATCTCGTTTACTCTCACAGATTGTGATGACGACATCAAAATAAGCTTAACATATTATACAAGCCACCAGAGAAAACACTACTAAATACTACTACTTCTACTACAACTAAACAGTCGATGACTCAATAGAAAAACCGTATTGCACTGATTTTAAAAAAAAATTATAGAAATTTAGCACATATATAATTAAAATGTCTGGCTATTTGTCTACTATAGATTACTTACTATACTTACTATAGAGAATTTAATGTTTTTTTAAGCATTAATTAAGAATCTTCTAAATTATTAAAAACTACTTATTTTGTCATACTTACGCAATCATAGACTTGTGCTTAAAACATAATATAATAAATAACATGCTGATAATGATGATTGTATTATATCGTTACATCACACAAGATACGGCATATCCTCCGACAATACAATACTTCAGTACTTGTATTGTTCACATTAATCTTGTAAAGCCATAAATAAAGCTAAGAGGTTTATCATACGGCGTCGCCTTCGTGAACTGAGGCGTGTAACCCTGAATAGAGTTACGTGCGATCCATGGATAAGTAATATTATGATGCTATATGATCAAGGTTTCGAACATCAATATTTCTTTATGTCTCAAGATCATTTTATGTGGACTACCTTAAACATTAACATCGTAAGAAATTGCAGTATTAAAAAAAATAATTTTAACAAAAGACGGTCATAGAAATTGCATATCATAATGTAATCAATGCAGACATCTTTAAATGCTATTTGTAGCACAGGAATGACGTGATGTGTACTACCTGCTACGTAGGGCGTAGCATAGCGTAGCGGTTACAAGTGGGGCTACGTTCTTCGTAAACCATACATGAACATAGATGTTTTACTTCCAAAATTCAAACAGACTTCAAAAATAAACATCACATTGAAGAAAAGATAAAATAAAGTGACTTGAACATTTCATCCATCAATCTACTCATAAGGCTAATTAAATGACGATTTTTTTTATCATTACCAAGTAATTGACGGACCGACATGTAAATGGAAAGTGGTACATATCGCTTATTGCATAATTATTGTTATTCAGAAGCGTTGTCCTCCTATTATTGTATCCTGTTGGCCACCAATATCTTAGAAGACGGATAGTAAGCGACAGCATAGCTGTTACTTGACGACTATATTGTACTAGCAAGGGCGACGGCCTCGGTGGTATCGACACAGTTCCACTGCAATGCAACATGGCGATACTTTTGCTTGAATTGTTGACTTTGAACATGACCTTATTACGATTTTTATCATCCAACGAAATATGGTAATACTTCAATTCAATTCCCTTTTTTAATTATTCCCGTATTTCGACGAGCTACATATATCATTATCATATTATGAGATGTAAAACGAATATTATGACGTAACTACAGGCTTTGTGCTTGTTCATGTAATTTCACAAGGACATTAAAATATTCGTTTATTAGCACCAAATTTTTCGTACAAAACATATTTGCGACAGTAATTCCTTTCCTTCATTTTATCACAATAATACCTACTTACCATTCGCATTATGACAAACAACCTACACTAGTGCCTATATTGGGTTCGAAGCTAAAATTACGTCAGTTTGAGTTTCTTTCTAAATATACCTACCTAGTCCATCCTCCTTTTCCTCTCGTCCTGTTGACCACCGTAAACTCACAAGCCGTACAAAACGCGAGAGGGTAGCTGTATTTTCACCTTATCATGTGAGCCAAAAGGACCTTCACGGTCGTGCTGCAATTAAGTGCAATGCATCACAGTACTACCTTTTACGGGAATTGTCGACTTTGAAGAAGAACTTAATACGATTCTTAGAATCCAATGAAGTTAGCTGATACTTCAAAAATATTCACTTTTTAATTATTACCTTATTTCGGCGAGCTACAGATATCACAGCTGGAACACGAATATGTCGTACCTACAGGCTTTATGTAATTTCACAAGGACATAATGTATTCAGTTATTAGCACCAAATGTTTCACACAAACACATTTACGATATTAATTATGCTGGCAAATGTTACACGCTTGATAATATATCTGGGCAGTGCTATTACTACATTGCATCGGGGTCGCTACGACGTAGTGGATGCCTTTATCACTAGTCCTGTCCTATCTTGTATACCAGTCCTGGATATCGTTATCGTTATCACGTTTTGTCCATATCTTTTACACTTGTTGTAATTCATTGCAGTGTAGCAGATAATCAAGCTTAAACAAGCACTCTTCAATTACCCAATATTAGCCCAAACGTCACTAATAGAAAATCTCCAATATTTATCTAGAGTACCAATCATCTTGCTTGTAATTACGGAACTAATAGTTCGCCTCTAAAGCCAAAGAGAAGTTATTTGCCTATTTTTAAAATCTTTTGCAAAACTTTTTTTTTTGACTTTCCGCTCTATTTTAGATACTCCACATATTATTTGAACATAAACGCAGAGTCATCTTGGACATTGTACGGATTTCTCGTTAAAATGATAATTATTTTTTTTTATATCCACGAACTTTCCCCCGATGGTCCCATTATTAAAGGGCTTTTCTTCCTACCTCCAATTAGGACCCCAAATTTAATTCATTTTTCTACTTACAGTATTAAAGTACGATAAATATGCATAAAATGATTGCAGTTATTTATATTTTAAGACGTTTTGTTTGTAAATTGCGGGACCCTTATTATGTCGAATTCTTGATCTTTTATTTCTTCAGATTATAAGATGTAGTTAAATATTATATTATAATAAATACAATACGTTGTATTGTGCTACTTACTGTTATTGTGTTACCCAGTACTTATTGCTACAAGACGGAAGAAAAGGGTACATTATTAGGGTACTCAATAGTTTTAAAATATCATGTCACTTCAAGATTGTTCTATTTTAGCTCAAAACGCACTATGCCTATCATGATGGTCATGGATTTAGATAAGACGCTCAAGTTCTCTTCATACTCATAAACGGTAAAGTCAACGGTGAGTAGGAGATAAAATATAGTAGTGCGTTTTGAATGTGTTTGATTTTTTTTCAGACCTGGGCTTATACTGTGGTTGCTAAAAGCAGCCAAATACAGTTTCATAGGTTTGTCATGACTGCTCTTGGAGTGTCGAGACTCGTCAAAAAGCGCCCGACGACGCCCCACTATCTTGCAGATGTAGATGCATCTCGATATGAAAATGTCTACATAATTACAGCGAATACAGCTTTTTACATCGTGACCAGAGAAACAGCGGATATTATGGAGGCCTACATTCGGCAGTGGACGGCTGATTTCAAATTTTAATGTATTTGGAGTTATTTAAAGTATTTACTTTTATTAATATTAAAATTAAGAATAATTAATGATAATAATAAAAGGAATGTGATGTCCTGGTGTTATGATGTTTAAGGCACTACAGCCTAACTAGACACCCTCGCGAGAGCTTCTGTTTCATGCATGTGATGTTCAAGGCGCTACAAGTACTCGGGCTCGATACCGAGTGCGACTTCGTGAGGTTCTGGCGTTATGGTCGGCAAGACGTTGTGAATATACGTTAATCTACAATTTGGTCAATCAGAGTGTGATATCTGTACATTCCTATTTTGGGCATATTTACAATATTAAAATTAAAATAAAATTAAGATAAAAACATTTAATTTGGGTGTAGATCTAATGATACTTTTCAATCATGTGAACAAACAGTGTTCTAGTATTTGCATATTTTTAAAATTGTTTGTTGTACTTTTAAAAAGAACCGTCTTACAAATACATCGTGTATATTTAAAAAAATAACTTCAACAGAAAAATTAGGAAGTGTGTGTGAACCGTTTTATTTAACCATTTACTATTTCAATTAGTAATTTTGGAATTAACGCCGATTACCCCTTCGACAAGAGCGCAGCTCTTGTACAAGAAAGGAAATTCTGTTGAAATACAAATTGCTTCATATTTTCTGGACATTCGAGCCTTCGTCAACGGACCGACGCCGCCATGGAGGAACCCACGTCGAAGACTTCTATGAGTTCGTTCCATGTCATCCTTTCATAATTCCCTTCATAACTTCATATTTAACATCATTTAATTTAATAGACATGTTGATTTCTTCATTATAAATCATTGCATATATCATTCATGTCATAACCTCATACAAACATGTCATACAACCACATTTCAACATTCTTTCAATTCATATTTCATATTTAATACATAATAAATAATAATAATGGATCAGATATGTTGATTTCTTCTTATTATTTCAATTGACATCATTCATAACCTCATACAAACATGTCATGCAACCACATTTCAACATACATTCAATTCATACATATCAACTAACTTGTTACATACCTTATTCGGTGGAGTTATACGTCAGTAACTTAAACAAATTGCTTACTTAGTCAATATTGTAATTACTCAAGACAATAAATACATTGCAACCGTTTAACCTGCAACAAGTTAGTTCATTTTTCATTAATCATTGTTTCTCATTACACATGTAAGTAAATATATTATACATAAGTATATTTAACGTTGCATAATTATATACTTCACGTCATTTATTTTGGAAATGTACAAATATCTATAGCTAAACGTTATAGTTATATTTTCATTTAGTTTCATTAAATTCATTACATGTCATACTCATTATCGTTACATATTATACACATAATAGCATCTTAAACTATTGTCGTCCAGTGCTGAATATAGGTCTCGCCAATAATACACAATAACTTAAATACATTTCTTTACACATATTTTGTTTTATCGTTATTTCTGCTTCATAAGCCATGTCTGACGCCAAGGTGAAAGAACTCGTTGTAAAGCGAGGGAGTTTTAAAGCAAAACTTACTCTTTTTTCAAACTTCCTTAAACTAATGCCTAGTAGCAATTTAGGTATTTCCCAAACTACTGAATTAAAGTGTCGTCTTTCTTTAATGGAATCACTATATAAGGATTTTGACGCGTTACAGATGGAGTTGGAAATGTTATCAAGTGACAAGGACATAAGATATGCGGAACGCGATAGCTTTGAAAGTCAGTATTTCATCGAGGTTTCCCGTGGCCGAGCGCTGTTAGAATCTGAGCAGCTGGCATCCGCGCCACTAGTGGACACATCCCTCTCAGCCGGCCATGACTGCAAACATGACTTTATTCGCCTGTCTATCATAGAATTACACAATTAAATACAGTCCACATAACTATCGAGTTTTATTGCATGAAAATGCATTGAAGAGGACCCTTCACTGTTGGGAGATAAAACTTAACAATAAAAAGCCCAAAAAGCTTTCGGTTGTATTACATAATATTTGAATATAAATATAGTCTCTGATAAGCGTTCACGTTTTTAAAAGCTCCTCATGAAAATATCACAAGTATTCCAGAACCCAAACACATTTTCTGCTTAACAATATAACAGTGTGTTCAGTAAATAGCTAGTCAAGCGTTCTAGCTAATCAAGCGGAAGGAAAACATAAACTATTCATACCTATCTATAAGAAGATCAGATCTTTGTACAAGTACTTACAGTTTCAGTCCGGACATCGACCTATAATATGAGATATCTTAAGGAAGTAAAGACGGGTGATGTGTATCAGGCAGTTTAATATTCGCTATGAGACTAATCTTTAGGTTTGTGCCGATTGGCACACGGTCCCTATTAATGGCTCCCGAAACGGAGCGGGACGAAGTCAAAATAATATAATTAGTGGAGTGCCTGGAGCATATAAAACCGTAAAATCTCGGAATAGAGTTATAGTGAATGGATTAATATGATCGATGTGGGATATTGTTTTTTAAACTATAAATTGCAATGTTTACCCAATTTTTTTTTGTGCACTCCATTTTTTTATACAAATTATTATAAAAAATAATGTTTGGCCATATATTTTCACTTAAAACAGTATTTTTTTATTTATATGTTAAATCTTACCTGAGTAGCCATATAGGTAAATATTTCAAGGATCAGATACCTTTGAAAAAATTTCCTATGTATGAAAATATCAGTAGGGATTTCGAACAGGTAGAAAAACGTGGAGGGTAGAGACGTGCTATACAGGGTTAAATGTAATTAACGCAAGACTTTTTGCAGGCAGCATGTCTACATCAATACCAACAACATTTGTTCTACGACTTTTTACGAATCTAGATAAATAGCACAAAAAAAATATAAACAAAAAATGTTTGCACCCTCTGTTATTTAATACTCTGTATCTTGTAAGAATGACGCGCGGGAGCCCCTATCTTGCCGCGCGCGTTTCCCGCGCTATTTTCTTAGCCGCACGCAGACTAAATGATAGTTCAGAGGCAATATATTAATTTTGTATGGGAATTTTAAAATTTTAAAAACTATTAATTTTCAAAAGTCGTAGAACAAACGTTGTTGGTATTGATGTAGACATGCTGCCTGCAAGAAGTCTTGCGTTAATTACATTTAACCCTGTATACAATGGAATTTCTCGGCTAGTTTAATTATAAGTAAATGAATTAATGTACTCTAAAGTGTACATTAAAAAAAAAGGTAATTAATTACGACTAATGAAAAGAAAAAAAAATAGTACATAATCTGTTTATTTAAATATATTACATTGTTGTCTACATCAAATATTTCCTTCTACTTCATCTATCTCATCTAGGTGAAGTATTGTAACAACTATTTCCGCCGCACTGTAAACATGCTACACTGTAGTATAAACCACTTTTTCGGCATCCACGCGCAGCTCCATATCCCTTTTTGCAATTACAAAATAACATTTGCAATAAATTATCTGGAGCCGGTAATTGATTCATTGTTATTGGGATGTACATGTTATTGGAATACTATCATCCCCAATAAACAACATATGAATAATAAAAATACTGTTTTAAGTAAAAATATGTGGCCAAAACATTATTTTTTTATAATTATTTGTATAAAATAAAAATGGAGTGCACAAAAAAAATTTCAGTAAACATTGCAATTTATCCTACTAATATTATAAAGGCGAAAGTTTGTGAGTGTGTTTGTTACTCTTTCACACAAAAACTACTGAACGGATTTTCATGAAACTTTACAGTAATATAGCTTTCATATCAGAATAACATAATAAGTTAAAATTTATAGGGTTTTTTTATAATTTGGTTATAATATAACGATAACTGCCAAGTAAGTCGGAAAAAAATCAGCCTCCTGAAAGCAATATTGGCGTGCGCTGCCCTAATCGTTGGAGTTACACAAAGATAATTACTGTAGGATTATTTATCTTAAATAGTTCTAAATAAAAGTCCGCGTCAGCATATATCTATCTTTTATGTGTAAGTCACTATGACCAAAATAGTGAAACAAACATTCAATTAAATTGAATATTTTTTAACGATGCACATTTTAGAATATTTATCGAACTCTACTAAAAATTGATACATCTGTCACTTTACGTATTGAATGTAGATAAACTTTGTCTTTTACACTAAGTAATTTGGACAAATAGATTAAGAGTTATTATCACGATAAGATTGACTTAAACGGAATATATAAAGCGCCTAAAATGCGCGGTGACAAATTCAATTCTCAAAGCGGTTTGTTGTTTCATACAATAAGTATATATTAAATATAATATTTATTTCAGTATTTATTAGATTATTAGATTATGTATAATAATAACAACACCATTTTTGAAAATCGAAATCCACGCGGGTGAAGCTGCGGGCGGAAGCTAGTAGTTTATAAAACAATATCCCACATCGATCATATTAATTCATTCACTATAACTCTATTCCGAGGTGAAAACCCCCAGGCGCTCCACTAAAATGATGATAGCTTATACAATACTTCATCACTTATATAATATTGTTAGCCTTAATCTTAAATATTATCTCTTAGCTAAATACTTAAGAGTTTATAATACAAAGTCGCAACAGAAATTTTCTACAAACCAATAATAACACTAGTCAACACAAAAAAAATATCGTAAAAACTATGTAGTACATTTTATAGATATACTCAGTTACTCACTCCTATTACCAGAAAAATATTAATTTTATTATATCACGTCTAAAACTAACACAATATTTAAATTTTGAAATACATCTTTTTAAACTTATTTTGTTGATGTAATAGTATACACAGTTGTTAAGCTCAAAAAATCAGTTGATGATATTACTATCAACATGACCCGTGTTTGTACGAATTCTCCCGATTTGTTTTGCTCTTTTTGACTCTTTATTGACGCATCTAAAACAAGTTTAAAAGCTGTCTTACTCCACAAAAATAAATTTCCATCATTGCCATTAGCTTATGTTGCAGATTTTAAAGAAACATATGATGCACTGAAAAGTATTTTAGATAAAATCAAATATAACATACATAAATGATTGATTTGTGCAGACTTAAAAGTTGTTGCTTTACTTTTGGGGCTACAGACTGGTTACACCAAGTATTACTGTTTTACACTCAGAAAACTTGGCCTTCAAAAACTACTTACATTCCAGGACAAAAGAATGTTAAATTTGATAGTTTAGTTGATCCTCAAAGTGATATTACCGCCTCTGCACATTAAACTTGGGCTAATCAAAAACTTCGTAAAAGCGAGGAACAGGGATAGTCCCGGATTTAAGTTTTTGAGAAACAAGTATCCTTCTTTTAGCTAAGCCAAAATTAAGGAAGGAATATTTGTAGGTCCGGATGTCAAGAAGATCACAAAAAATTCTGAATTCATTTCAAGCCTAAATGAAGTAGAAAAAGAAGCCTGGACTTCATTCATCGCAGTCACTGAAAACTTAGGGAATCATAAATCTCCGCAAAATGTTGATCTTGTTCATAAAATGTTGCAAGCTTTGTATAAAATGAAATGCAACATGTCTTTGAAAATACATTTACTGGACTCGCATTTAGTCTTTTTTTCAGAGAATATGGGCGCAATGATTGATGAATATGGTGAGCGATTCCACCAAGATATAGCTGTGATTGAAAAACGATATCAAGGAAAATGGAACCCTGCAATGCTAGCAGCTTATTGCTGGTTGACAATAAGAGAGTTACCAACCATAGAATACCATTGACAAACAAAAAAATGAAGAAGGGAGTTTTTTTAGTCCAAAATAAATTAACCTAAGTGTAAAAATTGTTAAAAAAGTGCAAAATTCAAATATGAATATATCACAAAATTGTGACGTGATAAAAAACTTTTATTTGACTTTATACATTATTTCTGGCTCAGAGAACACGAATTACATAAAATTGTTTACGATATATTTTTTTTATTTTTTTTGTTGACTAGTGTAATATAGGTTAAGTTTATTAATCTGTGATATAGGTAGTGCTGGACGGCCTCGGACCCGGTAGATTGATAACCTGGTCAAATTCGTGGGGGGCCACTGGATGTTAGCAGCCTGTGACCGTGTCCTACCTATGTCCAGCAGTGGACGCCTTCTGGCTGTTGACGAAGATGATGATGATTGGTAATATTATTATGCTTTGTGATCAGTTTTAAATATAGTTATTTCGTGTCTCTAGATATACTTTACGTTTAATGATGTAGTAGTGTAGTAACTTTTAATACTAACCTAAGAAATTGCTTCTAACAAAAATATAAAAGTGAGGAGGCGGGAAGGATACAATATGTTTCACAGGTATCCTACCAAATGTATGTGAA
>LUGF01040347.1:9889-23937 GCA_001625245.1 Calycopis cecrops | reverse complement strand
TGGCCAGATCCTTGGTGGTTTCGGTCTTGCCAGTGCCGGCCGGTCCTGGAATTGTTATAACACTTCATTATGATCATCATCATTAGCAGCCAGACGACGTTAACTGTTGGAAGAAGAAGAAACATAGGGCTCCCCCAAAGACCGCCATATTTCACCTGCACCAGCTGATTGCATCCAGCGTCTCCCCGCATCATCGGTTCACCGGATGGAAAGTAGCCCAACATTCCGCTTTATCACACTTACTAAACGTTGGACGAAAAAGATTTCGCCAGTTTTTCATCAGCGAGTCCACATCGGACCCATCCGGGACCAATATCAGTGCGTTATTTCAGTTCCCCGCGATAAAAAAAAAAAGTTGCGGGGAGCCGCGCGTGATATATGGCGTATTTTGATGTGAGGCTTATGTCCATTGTCCAGTAATGGACCTCATACAACTGGTGATGATCTATAAGCTATGACTTGGCAATAAATGAAAATAGTGCTGATGATCAAGCTGGCTACTATACCACGATGAATGGAAAAACCTTTAGGCTAGGCTCGTGAAGTCTTAGTCTAGGTCTAGGTCTTACCAGCGGGTGCTCCGCCCAGTTGCATCGTCAGCGCCTGCGTGATGGTCAGGTAGATGCGGTCGGTAAGGGGCGTGATCACCAGCCGCCCGTTCAGCCCCATGTACTCGTATCCGTATTCGAATTCACCTGGATAACAATTTATTAGTCTCGGATTCTTCGAAGCGAAATTGCTTCCTGCGTACTACTTTGATATGGAATCAGCCGTACATCCTCGGTGTTTCCAGAGCACACCAGCTAGGGATCTTCAAGAAAAGAGTTAAATAATCTCTCAAAGGCCGGAAAGGTCGGCATTTGTGATCACTTGACATCAGATGGCCCAACTGTTCGCTTGCCTTCTAAGCTGCAAAAAGAATCCCATGACCATAATGGACATAGAGCACTTCATAGGCAGCCGGATTCAGCATCGTAGTTAGAGAAGAAGGAAGAGGTAGTTGTGATGCATAGCAGCCGAATTGAGCCGGCATGCCCTGGGAAGTACCTTGCACTCATGGTACAACCGAAAAGTAATAGATGTCGGTCTGGTGGGCAAACAAGTAGTTGGATCCTTGAGGCGACTAATGACGTTCATAAACATCTGCACAACTGTAAGCAGATGTACTGCCGTGTATCCCGAAAACTCATTAAAAATTATTATGTGACCGAGAAATACCTCCCTGATTGTGCCGGGAAATTTAACTATAATTTCAATAATTAGTTAGACTATACTAATGACTAAAGTCTATACTTTGAGTTATAGTTTTTTTTACGGTATAGGGGGCAAAAGAGCAGTCGGAGCCATTTTCATGACTACCTACTCCCATAGACATTTTCATAGAGGCTACGCAGATGCGTTGCCCTCCTTTCACTTCCCACCTCCATGGGCCACCGGCAACTTACACACCGCGTGAAATGCGACAGCACAGCTGTCACTTTACGCCGCTCGTGTAATAATCAGTTTATGATTAATTTCCAATTATTTTTATTATGTCTGTAATTATTATTGAACTAAAGTTGTAAACGAAGACATTGTTTAAATTTACTCAGGCGGAATAACTGTCATCCGACAAAAAGGATATTATTGACACTTGTTTCAATGTCAACAGATGGCGGATTTAATTTTCGTTTGTGAAAGATTCAAATTGAAAAATTAATTTGAAAATCAAATTTTACAACGCCGTTTCCATTTTCAATATATTGTCGGTTTTTATTTTATTGTGTACTAAATAAATAAAATGAAATTGAAAAAATTTGCGTTTGCGACGTTGTATTACCTCTTTGTCGAACGAACAATCTAATTAATCAACACGCACGATTTTGTTCTCCGACAAAATCGTGCTGGCTATTACTTGTTTGAGGGTTTAAATACAATACAATACGTAATGGCTATGTTTTTTTTATAGTATAAGAGGGTAAAAGAGCAGTCGGAGCTTTCATGACTACCGACGCCCAAGAACAACCCCGTGATTGTTATGCAGATGCGTTGCCCTTTTCCCCACCACACGAAACTTGTCAGCACAGCTGTCACTTTACTATGGAATCATGAGAGCAAGAGGTACCTCCGTGGTCTCCTGGCCCAAATTTGGACACATGCATGCAGCGTGACATTAGGTACTCTTTTTGTGTATATCTATGGGCGTTGGTTGTCAAGAAAATGGTTCCGATTTTTCGTTTGCCCCACATTTTTTTTTAATCGGGCTTTGGCATACCACTCGTTCCCACCACTGCTACTCCTGTGTCGCCAGGATCGCAGCGGCAACCACACTTGACCCTTTGAAATGATCGCAGGGAGCCCGAGGGAAAAGCTAAATCTGTCTTGGGACCCGCAACGAATTTAATCAGAAGAAAGTAGGAGGAGTAGGAAGTAGTAAGTAGTTTGCCCCCACATGCCAGAAAAACCCCATCCTCACCCGTGCACTGCCTGACCCACAGGTTGTCCACGCTCTTGACCCAGTAGAACCTCAGCTGGCTCTCCCACTCGAACTCGTTCGCCAGCGTCACGTTGTCGCGCACGAAGCCCTCGATGATGTCGCGCGCGTGCACGTCGATCGTCGTGATCGTGCGGAACTTGAGCCGGTCATTCGATGATAGTTCTGAACGACGAGATCAAATTAGGATAATTGTCGTGTTCGTACGGAACTTGAGAAGGTGAGATCTAATCGACAGGGTCAAATTAGAAACGGTTGTCGTGATCGTGCGAAAATTGAGACTATTGTTCGAAGACATATTTGAACGACAGGGTCAAATTATAAACATTTTCGTGATCGTGCGGAACTTGAGCAGGTCGTTAGACTGGAGATCTGAACGACCAGATCAAATGAAAAACGAATGTCGTGTTGGTGTGGAACTCGAGCCGGTCGTTCGAAGACAGATCTGAACGACAGGATCTAATTAGAAACGAATGTCGTGATTTTGCGAAAATCACGACAATCGTTTCACGACGACACGACACGACAATATAATTGTCATAATGCTGTCAACTTTGTCATAAAATTACCATATGAGCGACTGCTAAGCGGATAAGAATTGTTTAAAGTAGCATTTGAAACAGTTTTATTATAGCTCGATTTGAGTTGTTATGATTATAATATATGTATAATACATTGGGTGCCAGAAAAATAAAAAATGTTATATTCACGCACAGCGTGTCGTGTAGTTCCCCGATTGCCCGATTATTTTACATTGGCACTCACCCTGCCTTACTTTCACCACGAGCCCGTCCAACTGGTCGTTCTGATCCTGCAGGTGCTCCTTCATGGCCCTCTTGTTGCCCTTCAGTATCTTGGAGAAGGTCTCCTCCGTCTCCGCCGTCCACCACACGCCGTTAGACGCCAGGCAAATCATGCCCTGGTACTCCAGGATCCATGTCGTCCTGAACCATTTCTACGTATGTTAGTCATTTAGTCGAGGCCCATGGAGGGCTCATGAAAATGGCTGCATGCCTCCCCCCTTTCCTAATAAAAAAAGTATTAAAAACTGATGATTGTTTGCCTTTTATCTACCAGCAAGAATGTCACTAAAACTTAAGATTTATATTATCATAGTAGCATGTCGGGTAATATCGCGGTCCTTGTGTCTATTCTTTCTTTTCCGTCTGACACAACGAGCGAGGATCACGTCAATCAACTGTAAGTTTTAAACATCGGAAAGGAATGAGTTTAATTGTTTAAAGTTTATTTTGATCAATGTTCAAAAAGGACATTGTCATAAATTTTATAACGCTACGGATCAATCATACAATATAGAAGTCAGATCAATCTTATTTGCGTATGTGCGAGTAAAAGTAATTATATTAGTTCGCACATAACGCAAAAAGTACTAAATTATAAATATGCTTATTACTTGCTGCTTCTGAAAATTACTTGAAAACTAGCGAATTATTCATCTACAGCAAATTAGAGACAGAGCCGCATCAAGATGAGGGTTTTGGGGGCGCTGCAGCCCCAGGCCTTTTAAGGCTTAAGGCCCTAAGGATCATTTTTATATTCATAAAAGGGGCCCCTCCTCCAAGATCTCCAAGCCCCGGGCACCGCCAGAGCTTAATCCGGCGCTGCTTAGAGCCCCGAAATAATAATAATAATATCTGTGGACATATCACATTACGTGGTACTTAGAACAAGGCTAGAGTAGCCCTGTTCTAAGTACCGTAAGGGCTTGTGTTACGGGTACTAGACAACGGAAATATATTTAAGATTTTTATTATATAAAAACATATATAAACAAAAAAAAATCCATGACCAAGGCGGAGTTCAACCCGCGACCCCTGGCGCAACATGCTCCGCTTATGTATGCCTGTACCATTGCGCTAGTCTGATCGTCAAAATAAATTCTGTATATTTTTACACAGTGTAACTTAAACTGCCTTACTGGTTTCGAATTTATGAAACAATCCCTATTTAATTTTTTTCAAACCCTTTTCTTATTAGTGGCGTCCATTGACAGAGTTAGAAAACTTTTAATGGAAGGATAAACCCTTTTGTAGCGGCAAAAAATCGCTTTTGTAATTCTATCGCCTCGCCGCTGTGCCCTGAAGTTATATAAATTACGACGTCGTATTGAAAAATGCCCTTTAATCTTGTGATGAGACATAAATTGAGTGTTTGAATTTTCGTAGCTTCTAAACTCAAAGACAAAATAGTCTTGATTAGTCCGATGTACAGTACCGTGGTAGCGTTTAGTTATGTTATCGTCTGTAAGAGGTTCATCCAAAAAAAAATTGTAGTTAAAAAGGGCAACGAGCAGTCGAATTTTTTTAGTAGTTGTCGATGTCCTTAAACATCCGCGTAGAAGCCTTCTTTCTGCCCTCAATCCAACAGGCGAGTGTTTACATTAGTTTTGTATAGTTTTTTTTTAATGTTATGTTAGACTCGCATTCTGTCATGGCCTGCGCAGACGAGGGAGAGACGATTTTATTCCGCGGACTTTTTTGTCCGCTAGAATAGAACGCTTACAACTGTATGCAAACGAGGGATTAAACATACAAAAAGCACCCCAGTTATCCGAGGACAGGAGCGGACCGGACTAAAATATGCGGGATTCCCTGAAAATGGAACTCTAGTGACTAGGTGAAGCAACGCACACGGAGGACTTTAGTCCGCGTTGTGCACTCGAGAGTGAGGTACGTTCCGGGCAACAAATGATCACTCACCGTGTGCGTTGAGTACGCAATAAATCCGCGAATTTTTTTTTTTTATTTTATATTTAAATTTTATTTATTTATTTTCTCCACAAAGGAACATGACATTTAAAGATACATGCTTAATTTTGGAAGTTTTATAGGTTATGGTAACCTATAAAATCCTGTGTTACAGATCACCAGGCTCCCATTACAAAAAAGATGTGTCTACTGAATTGTTAAACATTCAGAATAACTAAAATTTTTATATTGTAAATTAAATAGAAAAAAAAGCGAAGAACTTTTTAGTTTTTATTCGCGGAGGGTACTTAGCGTATTACGAAATATAGGTCTATGGTGGTCTATGTATGTATGGCCTATGGTGGTAATCTATGATAGTCCTAAGTTTTTACTTCCATCGGTAGCCTAGGGGCTGTGTAGTAATATGACAAACTGTTGTATTTTTAATTTTTTTTGTAGTGAATTTGGAGTTGAAAGTTTGTATTCGTGCAAAATTGACGAAGACGAAACCGCAACTAACTGAACAAGTATGCTCAGCAACATACAACCAGTGAACCCACCTGGGCACCCGCCAGTTCCTCCCGTAGTAGAAGATGGCCTTCTTGGTGATGAACCGGTTGGTGGCCCTCACCTCGTTGACACGACACAATGACGTGTGGCGATTTCTGATTAAGGCCCATGTCCAGAAGCGGACTTCTTCTGGCTGGCCAATGATGATGATGATGGTGATAATGAACCAAGTACCAACCTGGGCACCCGCCAGTTCCTCCCGTAGTAGAAGATGGCCTTCTTGGTGATGAACCGGTTGGTGGCCCTCATCTCGTTGACACGACACAATGACGTGTGGCGATTCCTGGGTAAGGCCCATGTCCAGCAGCGGACTTCTTCTGGCTGGCCAATGATGATGGTGATGAACCAAGTACCAACCTGGGCACCCGCCAGTTCCTCCCGTAGTAGAAGATGGCCTTCTTGGTGATGAACCGGTTGGTGGCCCTCACCTCGTTGACACGACACAATGACGTGTGGCGATTCCTGGGTAAGGCCCATGTCCAGCAGCGGGCTTCTTCTGGCTGGCCAATGATGATGATGATGAACCAAGTACCAACCTGGGCACCCGCCAGTTCCTCCCGTAGTAGAAGATGGCCTTCTTGGTGATGAACCGGTTGGTGGCCCTCATCTCGTTCAGCACCAGGTTCATCCAGTCCTCCACGCGCCCCTCCGTGTACACCACGTTGCGGAACTCCATTATCTGTAATGATTTTTTTTTATAGTATAGATGCGTTGCCCTCCTTCCTGCTCCGACCTCCTTGGGCCACCGGCTATTAACACCGCACTGTGTCTGTGTCTGCACACCTGTCAAATTACGACGATCTCGTGTAAGCGAGAGGTACCTCCCCGTTCGTTTTAACCCAATTCGGCTGCATGCAAGCATGCAGTGTGGCGCTGCCTATTACTAAGTGTTAGAATTAGACTGAGAGCGAGTCTTCTAAACAACTTCTGGCTTCAGGACAATCCTCCTTAGGATGAATCTATAACGTCGTCGCCTTCGTCCGTGATCTCATAGTTTAGATTTTAGAGTTGTGATAGTAAGTGTGTGGTCTATGTATCCTTTGCCATCTTAGATATTTGTGAATTTGACGTATAAAAAACCGGACAAGTGCGAGTCGGACTCGCGCAAGAAGGGTTCCGTACCATTATCTACGAAAACGGGAGCTTATCTTTTGTATGGGAGCAAAAAAAATCACGTTTATTGTATGGGGGCCCCATAATATTCATATTATTTAATTTTTTAGTATTTGTTGTTATAGCGGCAACAGAAATACACCATCTGTGAAAATTTCAACTGTCTAACTATCATAGTTCATGAGATACAGCCCGGTGACAGACGGACGGACGGACGGACGGACATCGGAGCCTTAGTAATAGGGTCCCGTTTTTACCCTTTGAGTACGGAACCCTAAAAAGGATGCTATTATGGGATATAGATACAGACAGTGCAACTAATACAGCTAGCCCAGCACGGAATGTGGATCGTCAGATAGCTTATACGGACCGTGCACGAAACATAGAGGCAGCACTTCACCAAATATAAAGCGCCCTAGAGATAATTTTAGGAATTTAGTGCCAGCAAAACACAATGACAATGACATATTGATATATGTCATACGTATTACGTAGTGCCATTTGATATAATATAGTTTGTGAATTTGCTAGCACAAGGTTCACATTTCAGCCGTTAGTTAGCGTGGCAGTCTAGAAGCTTGTTCCCTATAGACATTGAATGCGTTGGACACACGTGACTTTTAGACGCGGTGACGGCGACTTTGCGACTGTCGCGATGCAGTCGCACGATTTAGCGAGACTCTGCAACTGGTCGCAGTAGAATCGTGTGACAGTCGAGCGACTCTCGCAACTGAATTGAGACGTTAATTGACATACATTACCGTCTAAGTCGCCGCGTCTGGCGTCTTGAAGTATGCGCACCCCGCGTCTAGTCGCTGCATTCAGCGTCTTAAAAGCGTCTAAGATGCTGATTGCCGCGTCTAAAAGTCGCGTGTGTGCTGTTGCCCTAATGCGAGCAAGTCCAACGTGCCACTCGAACTCAAGTACCGCTCGGAAGAAGTGAGATGTACTACAACTTAAAAGCTACAACTATGGCACTACCTCTTAAAGTGTCCGTACTGTTATCACCTTAGAAGTGTTGCTACAGCGCTTCTATGATGATGTTCCTTTTTATAGGGTTGCCAACTGTCCCATTTTGTACAAACGTATCAAAACACCACATGAAATTTGAATGTGCAATCTATATTCTACATTTCAGGCGTGAGGTGATCTATGTTGTCGGAAAAGAACGAGTGCGATGCTTTATGGGGGACTGAGTAGCCGAGGGGTCCTCACACACACACCCCATCGGATACTACTCAGGACCGATGGCAGTGCTTAATCCCCGCGAAACGTATATAACATATAATTATATATTGATGAAGTTTCTGTGTCTATTGCAAGGGCTGAAAATTCTACACAAATTGAGAACCGCAGTCACAATGACATAACATGTCATATAATTAGTTTTTAATTACAAAAAAACTTCCCTTAGATCGAATTTCGATCTTTGTGGGTTCACTAGTATTCTATTAATCCATTTCCATCAATATAAGTAATTTCAAGTTCAAGTTAAGTTCTATCAAACTATATTCCATAAATTATTTTGAGAAATCTTTTATAATGTAATATCGGTTGGCAACCCTATTGCACAAAGCAAACATTTCACCGTGAAGGTAGCTGAGTGAAGGTACATTGCCTTTGTGAAAATATAATACCTAATATCGGGTATATGGTATATTATAGCAGAGAACATGAGTAGTAGTATATATTATGTATGTACACCCCAAGTGCATATACCGAGTTGCCGTCTAGCTGGAAATCATCATTATCATATTGACCCTCTACAGGGGAATTTTTACGTGCCTTTAACACGCAGTCAGTGCCATGTTCAAGGCTACCGACGCCCATAGACATCCGCATCGAGGTTATACAGATGCGTCGCCCTCGTTCCTTCTCCCACCTCCATGAGCCCGTCGTCTACTTAAACACCGGACTTAATTATAAAAATAAAATAACTTAATTTTATTTTTAAATAAACTACTTTTTTATTTTTTTAGCGATCCGTATCTCAAAGAGAAAAAACGGAATACTTATAACATCACTTTGTTGTCCGTCTGTCTGTTTGTCTGTACGTCTGTCAAGACATTTTTCTCGGAAACTCGTGAACGGATTAAGCTGAAATTGATGTCAAATACTGAGGTCTATAACTTCTTGATCCCTTGAAAAAATCCTAAGTTATCGCTATAAAAAGTTATAACCATTAATATACAAATTTTGTATGAAAACGCACTTTTTCGAAGACCTATAGGCTACTTCCCCTTGATCTACAATTGTAAAATATGGCAAGAAGTAAGTAAGACCTTACAGCATACATATAGGAATATATCTGAAAATTGGTAAATAAAATTTATATCACCATAAAAATCATTACCAACTTATACCTGTAGTTCATTTCATTCTAAATGTATGCAAGCACTCGCATATATAAGTTTGCCAACTTGTCGCCGGGAAATGTAATTTTCTCAATAACATTTTAACAATACTTTTCATACTCATACCTCCCCTTCTTACGGAACCCTTGGCGTGCGAGTCCGACTCGCTCTTAAGCGGTTTTTTATTTTTTACGTGAGTTCTGTTCGTGATTAGTTTCATCATCTGCACTCACCTCTCCTTCTGCTGATATCATTTTGGCGGCGACCGGACGATTCGTGTGGTCCACGTAGAGATCTAGCGAAGCGATGTTGTCGAACATCTGCAATTATATTGATCTTTATAGCCTATAGCTGCGCCCTACGGTTTCACCCGCGTAAATTTCGATCCCGTGGAAAATCATCCCACAGCATCACTTACGAACATTTTTTCGGGATAAAAACTATCCTGTATTAATCCAAGTTACTCTACGTGTAAGCCTTTCATGAAAATCAGTTCAGCAGTTTTTCGTGAAGGAGTAACAAACAAAGAAACATACAAATTTTCGCATGTATAATATAAGTAGGACAGGGGTGTACAGAAGTATCATCTGATAGTTGTACATCTTGTGATAGGTATACTGTAGCCGCGTATTGTTTCGTGCGGCTTGTGAGTTTCTCAAGACCCATTTTAGACGGGCGGGAGAGAATGCTTAGGCATAGCATGCTCTTCCGCCCGCCTAAAAGGCTCCGATTGTTCGTTTGCCCTCTCCCATACAAGGTTGATAAAAGCATACAATTTTTTATTTTAATAGTTTCGGATTAACTGTAGGCACTTATAGTATACAGGTTGTCCGGAAATAGTGGATTAACGGAATGTCAGTGATAAAGGGGTATATTATCTACAATAAAAAAAAGAAAAAAAAAACTAGACGAGATAGTTTTTAAGTTCTGATTTTTTAATATTTAATTGAAAATTCTCTTACCACGCACATAAAATACAAAAAACTTACAATTAGTGCATGCATTACAAACACACATGTTTCCTTAAATCTATCACATTAATAAAAATAAAAAAAAGTTAAGTATTTAAATTTATTTTTTTGTATTTTATGTGCGTGGTAAGAGAATTTTCAATTTAATAATAAAAAAATCATAACTTAAAAACTATCTCGCCCAGAATTTTTTTTTATCTTGTAGATAATATCCCCCTTTATCACTGACATTCCGTTGATCCACTATTTACGGGACACCCTGTATATGGTTTAATTTAATGCCTCTCGCTATTATTAACCTTGTATATTTAGAAACGAATGTTTGTCTGTATGTCCTTTATAAGTAAACTACGCATTTGATCGTGTGATGATCTTTAGCAAAGTTGCTGTGGATGAGCCCACGAAGGTTTCTGAGTTGGTACATGCAATTTCCGATAGACAACGTCACTGTAATTGGAATATATGTGTAATGTCATTCCTTCAAATTTATTTTAGTTAATGGCGTAGCAACAACTAGCTGAGCTCATTTTTTATGCTATAAGGGGACAAACGAGCAGTCGGAGCCATTTTCATAACTACCGACACCCATAGACATCCGCCTACAGATAAACAGAAGCGTTGCCCTCATTCCTCCTCCCACCTCCATTCACTACCGGATAGTTACAGACCGCATGATACGCGATAGCGTAGCTCATTTATCATTGATTTCATTACAGCATGAAGCCAGGGATACCTTGATCATGTGCTCCTGGACGCAGGAGCACTCGCTGCTGCCGAGTATCGCGAGCAGCTCGTCCGTGGAGATGAAGAAGAACCGAGGGAAGATGCGCCTCTTCGAGTCCAGGTAGTCGTTCAGGGACTTCTGGCATCTGTCATGGGAGAAAAGTAATTTGAATCAGCAACAACACGCAAGTTCCCTAACGGGGTAAGCCAGCGTCGGATTTATACTTCGGCGGCCCATAGGCACAGCATGTGGTGGAGGCCTTCTAATTTTTTTGTGGCTAACTGTTGAAAGTTTTTATTAAAGTGATTGGTGAAGTTAAGGGTCAATTTACACCGAGACGCGACGCGACGCGACGCTGCGCGTAGATTTTACATAGTGCGACTCAAAATATACTTTGTATTTATATATGTGTATCTTTTCGTGTAGTAAACACGAAAAGATACACATTTCATTGTGAGAATTCAGATACGTTGCGCTGCGAGGCGTCTCGCGGCTGCGCGCTGCGCTGCGCGAAATCAAAGCCGCGTCGCGTCGCGTCTCGGTGTGAATTGACCCTTAAGAAGAGAGCAACTGACTAAGATGGCTAATTTAAATGTATTCAAAAGTAAAAACATAACAAGGTAAATGTAAACTTTTCCCGCTCAAAAAAAAAAAAAAGTTTTTCGTCTAACCATTTGTAATAAAACTCAGTATTTTTTTGTTTGTGTACTGAGCCTTTATAGATTTGATTTTTGTCAGTGGTGTGGCGTTGGCGGATCGGTACTGTATATGATGCCTATGCTTAAATCCGGCACTGAGGGAAGCACGGTGTACTGATAGTCATATAATATCACGATTCTACGATTCCCAACTCTCTTCGTACACACATGTCGATTGTGAAGACTTTTGACATCACCTTCGGATAGTGCCCGATCAATCTGATGTGAGTAGATCTTGCGGTTCCCCGGAACCTACATCCCTATATCGCAGTGGTTCCCAACCAGTGGTCGTTGGACCACCAATGATCCGCAGAATCCAAAATATGTTTCGCGAATGATCTCAAATTCAGCAGGCGGTACGCCGTCGGTTGCCGTGCAGTGAGTGAGAAGTGAGATATTTTTATTATACCTGCGCTGTGGTCCCTGCTATCAAGAGCGATATAAAAGTAATCTTGCCAAGAAAGGTTGGGAATCCCTGCTCTATTGCATCCCAGGCCGGGATTATCTAGCTGCATTATAGCGTCAGCACATTGTATAAAAAACGTACTTCTGCAGCCCCAGCCCCAAGTTGATGAACTCCTCCAGCCTGCCGGTCATCGTGCAGCAGTCCACCACGTTCAGCCTCTTCGCAGTGTCGACCATAATCTGGATAACAATCATAATAATATTATTCTTGTGATTAAATTTGGTTTGAGTCGCTGGGGATAAATGCTGCGGAAGAAAGGCTCTAGAGTGTTATAGCCTCGTCCCGGAAGACGGAGGGTTGGACGGCTTACAACCCTGTGCCCGTCCCTGCGATCATACCAAAAGGCTATTTCGAGCATTGGCAACACGGCTAATTGCAGCTGTCTATCTGCGCGAGACAGGAGTAGCGGTGGTTTTTTAGAGGGCAAACGAGCAGCAGGAGCTATTTTCATGACTACCGACGCCCACAAGCATCCGCATAGAGGCTAATACAGGTGCGCTGCCCTCCTTTCTCCTCCCACCTCCATGGGCCATCGGCTACTTACACAGCGCACGAAACGCGACAGCACAGCTGTCACTTTACGCCAGTTTCGTGTAAGCGAGAGGTACCTCCCCGGTCGTGCCGGCCCAATCCGGCTACATGCATGCAGCGTGGCACTACCTCTTCCTAAATCTGTATGCTTATACTCACTTTTCTAAACGATCTATCAATGTCATCAAACTTCTTGGCCTCCTCAGGCAGCTGGGTCCGTATGTCTCCCCCCACGAAGATGCCCTCCAGGTACAGCCACTTGCGCTGCGTCGCCATCCACTCGTCTATCACCTCGGAGATCAGCGACAGGCGGCGCTCCCACGTCTGGACCAGGTTGAGGAACGGACCGATGAATCTGAAATTTAATAAAAAATCATGACAATTTTAATGGGTTTTTTTATGTTATAACGGCCTTAGTAACCAGGCTCGATAAAATCCGCAATGAGTACGTGCGAGGTAGCCTGGGTGTACGCGATATTGCCGATAAAATGCAGGAGAATAGGCTGAGATGGTATGGACATGTCAAGAGAAGGCCCCCAGACTATATTGGAAACAGGGCACTACAGCTTTCTCTCCCCGGCCGAAGATAAAGAGGGCGACCCAAAACACGATGGGAGAGTGTAGTGCAAAAAGATATGTGGGAGTGCCAAGTTTCTGAAGACGATGTCTCAGACAGAGCGAAGTGGAAGATTATAGTAAGGAAGGCTGACACCACCACCATATGGGATGCATAGCCTGGATGAGAGAGAACGGCCTTAGTAAACATAGTATGTTTGCAAACAAACGTTATTAAAGAGTACATATGTAGGTATAATATTGCAATTGTGTGCACTAGTATACAAGGTTGATAAAAGCGAGGGGCATCAAATGAAATCACATGTTTAGTGTAGGTATCATTTCCATGTCAAATCAGATCAATCGGAACGATAGTTTAGCCACAGGAATTTTTTAAAGCTTTTTCTTTTTCGTACACACTGTACCATCAGCTGGTCGCGAGTATGGCGGCCTGAGCTATTCACCCCGTGCGTGGTTGCCGCTCGCTGTAGCCGCCCGGCACAAAGCATGATTACATTTTTTCGCTATTTAACTTGTTTGAGAAAGTATTTTCCTATACTTGTCGTAAAGATCGGTGTGTATGACATACGCAGTTGTCGGTTCCGACTGCTCGTTTTCCCCCTATAACAATATATAACTTACTGTGAGGCAGCCATGCTCTGCAGCGTCATGCCATCCTCGTCCAACTTCACTACCACGTCGTCGCAGGGGTTGAGCGTGTACCCGCGGTCCTCCACCTTGGGGGGCTTGCCCCGGAAGTGGCGGGTGACTGAGAACGACATGTTCGCCCACGTCTCCTGGACGGCGCGGACCGACCGCTCTATCGCCAGCTCCTGCAACGGATGAACGAATGAATGGATGGATGGATGGATGGATGGATGGATG
>LUGF01040346.1:0-23409 GCA_001625245.1 Calycopis cecrops | reverse complement strand
ACCATATTGTATGTTTTTTTAATGTTATTTGGTACAAAATAAAGTGTTTTTTATTTATTTATTTATTTTATCTATCTTCATACTTTCTTATGCTGTCTACATACTTTGTTAAAGTCATGTTGTAGAACAGAATGGTGGGTGTTCCAAGTGATATGTGTTTCACTTCTCGGGCGTCTGAGGGGGCGGAGCACGAGCCCTGCAACCTCGCCAGTGAATATCTTATTGTACGTTGTGTTGCAACACACTTTGTTGTTTTATCGCCACTAATATCAGTCTGTTATTTTTGTAGCTGACGAGCAAACGGTATAGTGCTACAAACTTATCTGGCCCAGTGACAGCTGGTGACAGCAGCGCTCTAGTCTAATGAGTGTTGCCATTAAAATAAAAATCCCGATTTTTAGAGTAAAAATAATGTGTGATGAGCAGGGATTAAGTAATTAAAATTATGCCATCACAACACAAATCCTATATTATTTTAAAAGTTAATTAGAAATAATAAATTAGAAATAAAAGAGTGAACTGTTATAATATTTTAATGTTATAATTATGGTCGTGTAAAAAATCAAATTTATAAACAATCAATAATTTTACAAATGGTATTAATGGCGCTTGGAGACGCTTCTCTTCTGGCATGAAAGATAAAACTTTTAATATAATATTTCTCCCATCTCTTTATTGTAAATGTGTTATGTACCTCCACAGTCCCTGGTATTTCCGGCCCAATTTGGCTGAATGCAAGCATGCACATGCAGCGTGACACTACCTCTTACTTCACTGTTTTAGTAACCAGTGCATCATATTGCACGTTTCCTCTGATAAATATCAGTATAATGTATAGGGTATTACATTACTTACCGAAGACTTGGCCGAGGTCGCTGGATGCTTGAGCTGGTGACCGTGACCGGAGCCCTACGTCCTCCAACGGACGTCTCCTGGCTGCAGCTGATCATGATGATGCCTTTCTCTTAGAGCGCACCACGCTCACTACTGTGCCTCAAAAAGATTACGAGATATTGTTTGGAATTGAAAGGCAACATTTATTGCCTCTCTTAAAACATTTATATACACAATTATTTATTAAATTTAATGGTCTTTCTGTTTGTTTGTTTTAACGAAACGTTGTTTTCAAACGAAAGGTGTTCTTTATTGGTGATAAACTTCGAAACTACTGAAATAGGCACGGGTGTTCGTACGTTCGAAGATGGATTAAAGATTTTAAATTTATTATTCTCGTGTCACAATGTTAGTAACCATACTCCTCCGAAGCGGCTAGACCGATTCTCATGAAAGTTTGTGTGTGAATAGGTTTGAGAATCGACCAACATCTATTATTCATCTCGATATTTCCACGGGATCGAAACTTACGCGGATGCAACCGCGGGGCGCAGCTAGTTATACATATTATACAACAAGGAAGCCTGTTGCCTGAGCTATCTGCGGGTACGAAGTCGCCGGGCGTGAGAGAGAGTGGTGTGGAATACGGAAGTTCGCAACGCTAGAGTTGGCGTTACATACCTGTTTCCAACACTACTAGGTACTAGGTACTAGGTACTAGGTAAACTCTAGGTTATTTGCTTACCTATAAAAAGGATTGAAATAAAAGGAATCTTAATATTTTCTTGAAAAAAATTATTGGATTTTGAGATAGAGTTCTTGCAAATAATTGATTTCTTATTGGATTTTTTTTATTTTGAGGATGTTTTGTGCGTTTTTTATATTAATGACGATTAAGAGTATGCATGTTGAAACGCAGAACGGTCGGATCAAAGAGTCTTATTGTTTTTTTCGTCTTTTGTCATTTTCTAATAACAACACTAAGTTGATGGTGTAACCCCACGTGCCCAGTATAACCAGGCCCGAAGAGAAAGCTCCTGATTTCACTCCTGCTCGACTGCCTTACCAGCCGAGAAGGCCACTGAGGGAATAACTACAGGACATGTGGCCGCCATTATGATATTGTTACAACAAATATTGGGACAAACTCTTTAGCTACTGCACCAAAACTTACCTAAATATACTTTTACAGTACTTAAGCGTGAATTTAATGATACCTAGGTGCTGTAGTAGAAGTATAAAAACAGACGATAATCTATCTATACATATAATAAAACAGTAAAATCAGTGTGTCTGTACATTGAATATATTTACGAAAAACTAATTGGGGGCGATGTTAAAATAGTATTAGAACACTTTTCAATGTTTTTTTATATTTGTTTGTTTGTCTGTTTGTCCGGGCTAGTCTCCGAAACTTTTGGACGGAATCGAATGAAACTTTTTGTGGTGTATAGATAATAAGCCTGGTCAACATCAAAAACACTTTTTACTGCGGTAAAATCGCTCATTTCTACGGGAAATCGGAATTTCGACACACTGCAAGCAAACAATAACAAATCACTTTGATTATAATATTATTACGCTACGCGAACAAAGTCGCAGGCACCAGCCATAATAATATAAACATCATAAATATGCATTAAAATGATGCAACGCACTTTATGATCTAACTATACTGTCAGACACACGACTGTTACTTAACTGGAAACGCACTAAAATAAATTATGAGGTAGTAATGGTCACTTACAACTGTGATTGTGCTATCACCGTATTGCAAACGATCGGGTCGGTACGACCGTGTAAGTAACTCAGACAAAAGCATAGTTGCAGAATTACGCACACCATATCCTACTTAATATCGTAAATGCAAAACTGCTGAACCGTTTTTCATACTTTTACTTGGATTAACACAAGATAGTTTTTATCGCGAAAAAATGTTCCGGTGGGATGCCATGGGATGATTTTCTATTTTCCCCGAGATCGAAATTTACGCGGATTAAACTGCGGGTTCCATCGATCACAACTCTCTGCTTTTGAGAAGAGGATGGGTAGGAAGGCAACGCATCTGCCTCACACCTATGCGGATGCTTCTGGGCGACACGCGACGGGAGTCATGTTGTTTGCCTTCCCTATAGGTACTATAAAAAAATAAGATTTCTAAATATGTTTTAAAATTATTTAGGAAGAGGTAGTGCCACACTGCATGCTTGCATGCAGTCGAATTGGGCCGGCACGACCGGGGAGGTACCTCTCGCTTACACGAGACTGGCGTAAAGTGACAGCTGTGCTGTCGCGTTTCATGCGATGTGTAAGTAGCCGGTGGCCCATGGAGGTGGGAGGAGTAAGGAAGGCAGCGCATCTGTATAGCCCCTATGCGGATGTTTGTGGGCGTCGATAGTCATGAAAATGACTCCGGCTGCTCGTTTGCCTTCCTATATCATAAAAAAAAAAAGGGCCCTTAACCGGGAGAGATTTTGCTCAAAGTCATCTTAAGTATAGTTTTTAACAGAGAAAACATGTGCAACCTAAAGCTAACGAGGAGTGGACTACTGGAGAGTCCATTGAATGAGTGGAGAAAACTTTGGCGAGGAGGTGCGACACCGCCCCGCGCGGGGTGCACAGGTCGTTAACTAAGTTCACCAGCGCTTCTCAAACTTTTGGCTCCCTTTAATTTTTACGATAAAACAAAGTTAACGGATTTGAGCGCCTTCACACTAGCGTCTGTTCAGCGTAGGCGTTCGATGTACGTATGCGCATCGCAGACGCTGCGACAACGCGACACTTGCGTCGCGTTGTCGCGCGTTTTTTTTTGTTTTAATTATGTGACGTCTGCGCCGCGCTAACGCAGCGTACAATTAACTGTAGGGGAAAAGTTGCGACAACGCGACGCGCGCGTCACTTTGTCGCAGTGTAGTGTTGTCGCATACGTTCATCGAACGCCTGCGCTAAACTAACGCTAGTCTGAAAGCTTCTGAAACGTCGGGCTTGTTAAACAATTAAGCAAACCGCGATAAAAGCCGAGTGAACTTAAGACATCATTGTCCTTTTGTGTTGTCGTTACAAACCACTAGGGCGTAACCACCGTGCCTGTTTCCTTACTTAATTTCATATACTCCCTTCACTAAGCCGATCGTAATACATATTAATAAACGCAAAAGTTGTATTTCTCGTATGTTTTGATGAAGCTATTTAATATTAATAAAGTCTATAAATGGAGCAATAAGTAAGTTGTGCAATAAAAACGGACAAATGTTGTAAGAGGTAGGTTTTAACAAATTTTGCCGAACTGTTGACACAACTGTGGACGTACAGATATTATGTGACATGTCCCCAGTTGTTCCTGTCAAGGAAAACAGAGTAAAAATTTTTTCAGTGCACATTTTGGCGCATTACCTATAATAATAAGATATAGCCACTATCAAAACTATTACAAAACGTGATAGCACACAATGGTCTGCGGGCCACACTTTACCACCCCTGCCTGCCTATTGACGAGGTCTGGTACGTAAAGTCGTAATTTGGATTACGTGTATTGACAATACGCGAAAGTATAGCTGGTTCTATATTAAACTGATACTAGATTCTTATGGCTTAATGGTAGCTAGCAGCAATAACTTAGCAGCCAATGCAACGTAGCCAATAGAAACCTAGTGCTAATTCCAGTTGCATTTATTTATTGCATGCACGTGCATCTTTTATAAATGTTTACGACGCCCATAGATATCAGTTAAACCTGCGCTTATGCGGGGCATGCACAGCTCTCTCCTTACCGTTGTGTCATTACGAGTCTGGTCTCTGGACTTATAAATAAACATATGTTATTACTTTCCATCTGTACTAGGTGTGTAACAGGTACTCCCTGGACGTGCCAGTCCAAGTCGACTGGAAGGTGGCCAAAATAATGCAACAAGGAAGGGCAACTCCTTCTTACACTGCCACAAATTGACAGCTGTGTTGTCACGTTTCTGCCGCTCGAAACCTGACAGCACAGCTTGAGCAGCAGACTTGTGAGTTGCCGGTTATTCAATGGAGAGTAAAGCGGAACGAGGTCACACTGCATCACCGAGATAATGTTTATGGGCTTCGATAATTAGATGATGATGGTTTCGTCTGCTTTTCTTTCTTTTGTACTTGGTCACATTGACGCAATATCTCAGATTTAAAATTGGCTAACGCTAGGGTTAGTAATTAGATTTAGCGCTTGTAAAGAGTGCGTTTGCGTCATAAAAGAGAAACTGTGACATTTCAACGGCTTCCGTCAAGATTTGTGACAGGGACTAGCCTTGGATTAGACGCAGTCGTATTGTAAGTAGATAGAAACAGAAATAACAACATCTCTTCACTCCATTTCCCTAACGGGGTAGGCAATGGGTATGTCGCGTTTCGTGCGGTGTGTAAGTGGCCGGTGGCCCGTGGAGGTGGGAGGAGGAAGGAGGGAAGCGCATCTGTACTACCTCTATGCGGATGTCTATGTGAATCGATACTCATAAAAATACGACGATGAAAAAATAAAAATCATCACCGTTTTATGATGACGGTGGGTTAAGGTAACCTCGGACGCAACATGTGTCCAACATAGTGTGATTAATATTAATTTCGTATGATTACGAGGCCGTCTCGTCGTAGATAGCTAGCTGTTGATTAAGGATCTTATCATTTATCATGATCGATAGAATGATTTATGTGATGCTGAATGTGCGAGCTGTTGAATACATAAATCTTGTAGAGAAATTTATGCACAGAAAGTGCACAAGATGTACGCGTAAAACAATCTTGTAATCTTAATCTTAAACAGCCTTATTAATACACATAGATTAATTTTACTCCAAGCAATTAAACTACAATCTGTCAAATTCGTTGCTCATTATCCCCTTATTAATAAGCATAGAATAACTTTATCCAAGTAATAACCTAGTAATAAAGTGACATATTCTGTCAAATTGCATATTAAAAAACACAAAAAAATGTGGAAATTGACAAATGTCAGTTTATTACTAGGTTATTATATGGATAAAGTTATTCTATGTTTAATAATAAAGGGTAATGTGTTTATTAATAACGAATTTGACAGATACTAATTTAATACTTGGAGTAATGTTAATCTATGTTTATTAGTCAGGCTGCAAGAGATTTGGCAGATATTTTATACACTGGTCTGCTTGACTTTTTTTTTACAAAGATTCTTCTAGAAATATGTCAACAGCCGTCCTAATTAAATGTCAATGTCGATCAATGCAACATTTTCACACGTGAGAGTTAATTTTCGTACTTGTTTCGGTCTATTTGCAAATTTTAAGGAATTTTTTATAGTATGACGACGCCCAACCATTATACTCCTCCCTTCAATGTACAACATAGCTGTCCCTTTACGGCGGGAACACGCTAAAGGCATATGCCTTTACGAACTTTAGAGTTATTTATCGTAGTTGCTTCGGCCTATTTGTACACTAACAGTTTTTTATTCTACAAGAGGATCATATCGGAAACTCTTCATGACTATCGATGTCTAACCTTTACACACAAATTGATAGGAGTTGCCTTCTTCTCTCCCTCCCCCCTCCATTGGGTCACCGCATTCAAGTTTGAGACATCTCCGGCTTTTTACACAATATACTAACATATAAATCGTTGTACTCTATCTACGCAACGGCAAGAACAGTCAAACGTCGATGACGATAAATATGATTGCTATACGGCCAGATTCAAATATCGCATAGGACTATATATGAGTCTGATAAAGCACTTAGTGGTCTGGTTGGTCCCGTGACCCAAATGTTCCACTCTCACCTTATTTATCACCACGATATGTAAAACTTTCAGCGCGGTGATGTATGGGGTTTGATAAAACCGCACGTGGCTGCAGGCTGTACTTTGTTTATGTATGTAACTGTGAGATGCAAGAACTCTTGCTAATTAATACGCACGCACGATGGAAAGTTTCGAAAATAAAAGAATCAGCGACTTTGTTCGAGTTAAGAATACAGTGACGTTAACGTCGCAACCAATATTGACAGCCTCGTACGACAGACGTTAGACATTTTTCAGTCGAGGCAGTTTTTAGTTTGCCACAAATACTTATGCGAAAGATCCACCCCCCTTACTAATAAACACAGAATAACTTTATCCAAGTAATAACCTAGTAATAAATTGACAACTGTCAAATTCCATATTAAAAAAACTCATAAAAAGTATGGAATTTGACAGATGTCAGTTTATTACTAGGTTATTACTTGGATAAAGCTATTCTATGTTTATTAAATAAGGGGCACATGTCCTATTTTTGTTTACTATTTAGTCTCTCTATTCGCTCTACAATAAATGTTTAACAACAACAACACAATATCTTCCCGCCCTAATGGGGTAAGCAGAGAGAAATGAGAATAGAGTGAATGTCACGATTCCTACACGCTTGTCTTGCTGCCACATTAATTCTACTTTGATAGAAGACACGTATGGAGCTTTTTGATGCTTGACTGGTGAGAAAAATAGAGCACTAAGAAAGGATTTTCAGAAATTCAACCCCAAAGGAAATAAAGTTTATCTGGAATATCAGTGATTTCGTTCAAATTCACGTGAAATCGCGGCTCATTGCTAGTGAGTATTATCCTACTACTATAGGCTGTGTATTAATACTTCCGCGGTTAGCTTGAGGTCGTGTGGTCAAATATAATTATTATCGCTCACCGAAATTCATGAGGTCGCCGGGATCATCGTTTTTGAAATTAGAAACACCTGTCATTGATTCTGATGGGATAATGGGCGGACCGGTGTGTAATTCTCAATACTGGCCACTTGAGTTTGACTTTATAGCTTTTTTATAGTCTGTCATTTATTCAGATCGCTTTATATTAGTGGCCAGCGTGAAGTGAAATTAGAATTTGGAATTTATTCTTTTTTAGGGTTCCGTATCTCAAAGAGAAAAAACGGAACCCTTATAGGAACGCTTTGTTGTCCGTCTGTCTGTACGTCTGTCAAGGGACAAAAAAAAATAGGAATAAATCTGAAAACTAGTAAATTATATGTAGATCATTGGAAAAATCATTATCAACTTATAACTAATTCGCCTGATAAATGTGTGCCGCAACCGTCTACCGTTAGACGGTTGCGGCAACAAGGCATCAAGACGTAACTGACCTTCGTATTTGACAAAAATTTCAGCTTAATCCCTTCACGCGTTTTAGAGAAAAAGGTCTTGAAAACCATGCATTACATTTGGATTGTTCTTCCCATTTATACGGAACCCTCGGTGTGCGAGTCGGACTCGCACTTGGCCGGTTTTTTTATTTACCGCGATCTTATTTTTTGCCATTTCGTGACTGTTTTAAACTTCGTTCAAATTTGCATTGAAACATAAAAAAACATACACAACATATACATTTGTATGAACTTATTTAGATATCGTTTATTATCGCTGAAATTATTGTTATAACCTTGACCCAAAGCTATATGGCCTTAAGGCCTTGTCATTTGCTTGCCAAGGTTTATTGAATCGACGATTAATTGTGACATTTAGTTGATAAATATATGCAGTGTTAGATAATACCTTATAACGCATGTGTAGAATGTCACACCTGGTCGGCAAAAGATTAGACTATACTAAGAAGACTAGACTAACTGACACAGATATTCGGATTAGTATGCTGATAGCTGAAGTGGTGTTGGGTCGGTCGTATCTGGCAGAAGCGATGATCTTTGGGGCACAGATTATTAAATCTAAGTCGGGGTCGATTGGTTCTAGAGTGACTACCGCGTACCGGCCAACGTAGTATAGGACGAAATTCGCAAAGCGAGAGGTACCTCCCCGGTCGTGTCGGCTACATGCATGCAGCGTGGCACTACCTCTTACTAAAAACAGTGCTAGACTCCTCGGCCAAGATAATTATAGTATAACCTATTAATCGCAATAGTCCGGTTTGCCTTCTCCCAGTAGCTGGGAAAGAAAGACCCCCCCATCGACCACAAATACAGAGGCTTGAGCTCCCCAGTGTGCTCGCCTCTCATATCGATGAAGCTGCACTGACCTTCTGTCTTAGCATAGTTCTACCTAAAAAAAAAAGTGCTAGTTAATAAATAATAGGTAACCGTAAACGGTCAAGATTATCTTGTTTTCTTTTAGAAACGAAACGTAATAAAAGATAGAGCCGTCGTCAATAAATTACACTAACGGTATATAGATTGTTGTTTATCTATCTTTAACATTTTTATTGCATAATTATTGTTTATCAATGTTTCCAGCGTAACCCATTATAAATGTGAAAGTAGGTCTACTATTAAAGGATCTTGGTGAAAGTTAAACCCACAAATAATTACAACCCCAAATTGTATCCTGTGGATTCATCGCAATACGGAACGTGCAGGAAACATAGAAGCAGCACTTTCGCCGCTCTAGTGATCATTTTAGGAATCAAGTGCTAACAAAACACTAAGCAAAAGACAGTGACAATGACATGTTGACATATGTCATATCATACGTAAAATTCACATTACAGTCACTAGTTAGCGTGGCAGTCTAGAAGCGTGATCACTATACAAATATTATCCTCACCATGATGATCATCAGCCTATTGCAGTCCACTGTTGGACATAGGCCTCTCCCGTAGCCACTGCACTCGATCTTCGGCTAACCTTTCCCACCTCCTGCCCACAGCTTTGTTTATGGATTGAACTAACCTTTATATATAAAAATTTTATAAAACTTATAAACTTATTGTTTATAAATAAATATATATTTCCATTGTCTACCGTAACACAAGTCCTTACTGTACCTAGGCTAGACTAACGTAGGGTTGCCATCTCGAAAAATTGCCAACTAGGACAAGGCACGTAAGAACCCCGGATTTCGGAGCTTCCTACCCGGACGTTAGAAAATAGTATTTTTCATAAGATACTCAGAAGAATAAAATATAGTTTTAATGGTCATAAATCAATTATTATTTATTCTAATGCTATTTTAAACTAAATGACGAACTTAAAAAAATTACTTACAGTAACCATAAACATTTCTTCTAAAACTTGAAATATTTAGTCTTAGTTTTTTGAATCAAATCAATCATTCAAAAATCAAATAAAAATCCGGACTACAAATAAAACCCCGCCCGGACCCTCCCCGGACGCCCTCTAAACTAGGACAAATCCGGGGAAACCCGGACGGATGGCAACCCTAGACTGACTAACGTAGTGCGTAAAGTCCACAGATATTATCGTTATTATTATTGTAATGAATACACGTACTTAGGTATACATTCCACGCGTGCGAAGTAGCGGACAAAGGCTAGTTATAATTAAACCAGGTCTCAGTATCTTTGTTACGTGGGGCCATAAATGTACATTGTCCTTATCTCGATCATGTGGGAAAACGTGATCCACTTTCACGACATGTGTCGGGCCGTATTGTCTCTACTACGGAGAAGAATAGCCTTTTTAACGGACTCGAAAAACGAGGTTCTTAGTTTGACCTGTTTGTAGCGATCTCGTCCATTTTGAGGTAGTTTTCATAAAAGTAATAACTCAAAGTAGGTATTTGCTACACTTAGGGCCGGTTTTTCAATCGTCAAATAAAAATTAACCCTAGGAATAAATTATTGCCATCGCACTTAAGCACGAAATAAAAAATGAAACAGAGATAGTTTATTCCTAGGGTTATCTTTTATCTGAGGATTGAAAAATCGGCCCTTAGAAGGGTAAAGATCTCTTGCAGAGGACGTGCTCCGGCTGATGATGACGATGGTAGGTTACGATGAGGTATAAAGATAAAATAGATTTATTTCTTTCCACGTTGTGCGTTATATTTTAGACTAGTACTCGCCCGCAACTTCGTTTACATGAATCCGTTTTTTTACCTCAGTCGGTTAACCTTAAAACCGGTAAGCCTTTCTCGCTAAATTGACTTACTAATATTGAAATAATTTTTCAAATCGGACCCGTAGTTCCAGAGACTAGCGCGTTCAAACAAACAAACTCTTTAGCTTTATATTATTATTAGTATAGATTTACACGTCAATTTTGCTGTCAAAGTCATTAGGTCCCGTCTGACCGAACGCCGATAGAACATTAATCAAGCTGGCTTGATATGATGGCCGCAGGAACCTGCCAAAATATTAATTACAGTAGATAACTGACTCTGTTATTAGCATTTATCAACAAGTTAACTAAAAATATATTCGGATTTAATTACTAGCTGCGGACGGCGGTTTCACCCGCGTAAATTTCGATCCCGTGGAAAATTATCCCATGGCATGGATAAAAACTATCCTATGTGTTAATCCAAGTTACCCTCTATGTGTGTGCCAAATTTCATGAAAATCGGGTCAGCAGTTTTTGCGTGAAGGAGTAACAAACAAACAAACATACAAACTTTCGCATTTATAAAATTATTAATAGGACTTTAGAAGCCCGATGTTTCAGCTTTACAGCAATGGGATGAACTGTGAACCCGACCTGAAGCTTCTGAAACGTCTGGGTTGTAAAATAATTAAATAAACCGAGATAAAATCCATTAAAGTTGTATAGTTGTAGCTAATCTATATCTATAAAACTCAAACGTGACATAGCCATCTATCAACGCACAGTCCAAACCACTGGACGGATCAAGCTGAAATTTGGCATCCAGGTAGATGTTACGACGTAGGCATCCGCTAAGAAGGATTTTTAGAATTTCAACCCCTAAGGGGGTGAAATAGGGTGTTGAAGTTTATATGGATTTCTTAGAAATTAAACGTGGGTGAAACCGCGGGGCACAGGTAGTATAATAATAATTCTGTCACATGGTCGATATCAAGCAAATGCATTTAAAATATAATTTAAATTTAAAATGTCGTTATACCTAAATCATTTATAGTAGTTGTTGGCAACAAAATGTGTGAGAATTTTTTAGGTTAAATGAAATTGTTGACATTTGGCTTGTAAATATTGTCAAGTGCCCATCAAGAGAATGCTGAGTCATGGCAACGTTCAATGGAGATCTTGAGGTTAGCCGCAGGCAGAAAATACTTGCATAATTATGTTAAAATACATTAATTTTTTATCAAATACTGGCACACCCGTGCCCACTTCCTTGAGAGTGACTACGAGTGATGTACTGTGAACCCAACAGACATCGGCATTGGAATTATTATATTACGACCCGTACCCACTTCGTTAGACGTCAAAAAGCAATAAATGTGTGGTGTGTTATTTTATGATAATGTTGCTTCCTATTAGTGAAAGAATGGTTAAAATAGGTCCAGTAGTTTTGGAGCCTATTCGACACTAATAATAAATCTTTCCTCTTTACATATTTGTATAGATATAGACCAGCCGTGCTCGCGATTTCCTTCGCGTGGGTGGCGATATTGTCTCATAAATATCACAGGCCAATGAAATGATTATTGATTTATGATAATTTCGTATTTCTCGGTCGCCAATTTAGATACGATATTCCGCGATCGTCGATCACTATTTGTATAAATCACAAAATTATGTGTTCAATTAATACCAACTCATTAAAATATTACTGACCGATAATAGTGGAGACGCTCGAGTCGCTGTGGAATGAAAAAAGACCCTCCAGCACACTTCATAGTGCCTTCCCCTTGGCGAAAATATACCATGGTCGGTGTGAAGGAAAATGAATAGGCTGACAAGCCAGGTTGGTGGCTAGCGATCGACGGCAGCAACCAGCTTGGGTTTACAAGTCCGACGGTTCAGAAGCTTCACAGCAAACATGGGCACATACCGCGTTATTAATAAACATAGAATAACATTATCCAAGTAATAACCTAGGAATAAACTGACGTCTGTCAAATTCCATATTAAAAAACACAAAAAGTATGGAATTTGACAGATGTCAGTTTATTACTATGTTATTACTTGGATAATGTTATTCTATGTTTATTAATAAGTGGGATAATGTTTGCTGTAGAGCTTCTGAAACGTTGGGTTTGTAAAATAATTAAATAACCCGCCATTTTTTTTCTACTACGCGATCGAAGCTGCGGAAAACAGTCAGTAATATCCAAGTAAACTTAAGTCATTAGTTTGTAACTTTGTTTATTTATAGATAATCTTTGAAATTAATTTTCACTAGCAGAAAGCTACGCTTATACAATGTATAGGGTATATTTTATTACTAGCCGTTTCCCGCGGTTTCACCCGCGTAAAACATAACCCAAGGAAACCCATAAAGTTGTAAACGTCCAATTAAGTGGGTGGTAGATATGGGAGATATCGCGATGGTAAATTGAAATTAATGTAACTGTATAGGCAATATATAAAGCAAGGAGCTATTAAAGTAATATTTGGTATCTATGATGATATAGTAGCCGATCGGACCGCTATGTGGTTTGCCATCATCATTATAAATTGGCAATAAATAATCGCTTACGGCGAAATTAAGGGGCGTATCGACAGGACTTGGATGGGTGGGCGTTTAATTTTAGAAACGTTTTTTAAGATTTCGAAGGTGAGACGGTGAAAGAGAACGTGATGTGTCCAAAGTCTATCTTGGAAATTATATATTTTTAGGGTTCCGTATCTCAAAAAGACAAACTCCTTATGGGATCACTTTGTTGTACGTCTGTCTGTACGTCTGCTGAGACATCTTGTTCATTAACGCGTGAAACGGTCAAGCTGAAATGTATTTCCATAATGGCCTCTCCTCCCTTATACCTACCTGTTGGAGACAGTGCCCTTGTATTCTACTTGGGAGTCCTGAATCTCCGGTTGGGTTTGTGAAATAAGAGTGGACTGTAATATTTGAACTTCGTATATTCAAGTAAAATAAAATGATTTTTGAGTAGCAAAAAGATGCGTGCTAACTGATGAGAGATGAGTGACAGACAGCTGACAGTTGTCACTCGCTGCGCGCACACCGCCACTGTCCTCACCACTACCTCGCCATTGGAAACTCACATACGAAGACATTTCGTATGGTTATGTCGCTACATTGTACTTTGTAGCGGTGTTATATAAAAACAAGACCATTTTAATCAACTTTCGTAAGATTGGTGATAGAAAATGGCTTCTTTGATGGGACTTTTTCCACTTCTTAACAGTAGTGTGTTCTACAGAATTCATGTTTTTTTCGTATCTGATTTGCTGTGGAAGCGAAGAGGACCACAATACGGGTTCATTGGATTGCTTTGAGTGCTAGTCGTGAGACGAGACTAGGTTTGCTATTTGATGGATCGACCCCCAACTATCCCGCGGATGGGAGTGATGTATCTCTGGAACTATTGGTGTGATTTGAAAAATTCTTTCAGTACTAGTTAGTCCATTTAGCGATATATAGGCTATAGCAGGGATGGCCAACCGGTCGTTCGCGATCGACTAGTCGATCTCGGCTCATGGGCGAGTCGATTGCGGCAATATAAAAATATGCATACATTCCTAACTATATGTATAATTATGCTACTATATCTTATATATAATTTCAAGAATTCTTGGTAGAATCAATGAATTTCCGCGGCAAATGTCAACCACTGGGCTATAGACCATTTCTTAACCGACTGCGGTAAAAACGGATTAACGTAAACGAAGTTGCGGGCGTCGGCTAGTTATGTACATAGCGCATAGTACAGGAGGTGGAAGTTGGAACGTGTTTAGTGAATCGCTTAAGTATACACATAAATCGAGATTTTGAGGTCTCCTCTAATAGGCGATAAAAACTTGTTATATCAATAACATACACTTTAAGTATAAACAGTATAATTTTCTAAATAAGGCCAATTACATTTGATCGTTTGCCGTACCAGTTGGGGAATGGTTGAGTTGCTATGTGTTAAAAAAGGCATTGCTATGTGAGTTAGATGTAAGGTACAATTAACTTACATAGTATATTTAGTGTAACTTGTAGAATCATCCTTTTTTTACTACGAATGCTATAGGCCCGTTTTTTACTTTCTTTGCCTCAAATTAATAAGCATAAAATTTCACTGATCTCGCTTGTTGTTGTTAAAAGCCTTCCATCGGTATCCACTAACGTATCAGTTAACAAAATTGATGTTTTATAACGTGGTATATAGATAGCCATCGATTGCGTAGAGGGATCAATGTGACAGTCATAGATGGTGATCCACCATCGATGACTTGTGACATCTGCGAGCTTATCAACTTCGGGCTAGGGGTTTGAGTAGTGTGGATGTCCCTGAACTTAGACATCAACTCTTATCTATCAAAAGTGTTCTACTTCAACTATCCTACTAATATAATAAAGACTGCCTCGTGGTCTAGTGGTATAAGCGTGTTCAACCATAGACGTGAGGTCCTGGGTTCGAATCTCGGGTCGGACCAAAAATTGTTATTGGGATTTTTCAATTTCTAATAACAGTCCGGAGTCAGGAAGTTGGCGGTGATACACCCCCGTGCCTCGGAGAGCACGTTAAGCCGTCGGTCCTGCGCCTGATTTCTCACCGGTCGTGTCGGATTGCCGTCCCATCGGAATATGAGAGTGAGGGAATAGAGAGTGCACTTGTGTCTGGGCGCACACTTGTGCACTATAATAAGTCCTGCGCATCTGGCTCGTCTCTATAGAGACGGCCGCCGTAGCCGAAATCGGCTAGGACGACATTAATATAATAAATTCGAAAGTTTGTATGTTTGTTTGTTTCTAACTCCTTCACGCATAAACTGCTCTACCGATTTTCATGAAATTTGGCACACACATAGAGGGCAACTTGAATTACCACATAGGATACGTTTTATCCCGAAAAAATGTTTCTGTGGGATCTACGCGGGTGAATCCGCCGGGCTCCGCCAGTGAAACACAGATCTCACGGACCAGGCAAACATGACATTGACGATCTTTATTAGCATATTTATTGGCCTCCCATCATTGCTAATGTAGTCAAATAAAACGACAAGTGGGCTGAAGTGGTTCGTGAACTTTCTATACGTTTATACAAACTGGCGTGCGAACTTGTTTTTTTTTTGACATTGATATACATACGCGCTCTCACCGAGACACTATTGTTTAGATGTGACACGCGTGACGTGCACTGGCGTACAGTTGACATACAGTGACACACGGTGACGTGCGTTGACATACGACACGCCAGTCGCGAGAAGCTTTTGTCTTTTTTAGGGTTCCGTACCCAAAGGGTAAAAACCGGACCCTATTACCAGGGTATAACTATTACTAAGGCTCCGATGTCCGTCCGTGCGTCCGTCCGTCCGTCTGTCACCAGGCTGTATCTCATGAACTACGATAGTTAGACAGTTGAAATTTTCACAGATGGTGTATTTCTGTTGCCGCTATAACAACAAATACTAAAAAATTAAATAATATGAATATTTAAGGGGGCCCCCATACAATAAACGTGATTTTTTTCCTCCCATACAAAAGATAAGCTCCCGTTTTCGTAGACAATGGTACGGAACCCTACGTGCGCGAGTCCGACTCGCACATGGCCGGTTTATTTATTCGTTTCTTTGTGACGTCATTGTGACTTTCTAGAGCAGTAATTAATTGTAGATTTCTTAAGAGTTTAGACAAATGCGTAGGTACTACTTATAGTACGTATTTGTTCATTTAAAAACCATTTTTGAACTGGGAAATTCCTCCAACTCAATTGTGAAGTACAATTTAATATTTATAACTGTATTTAAGACACAATGTACATCCCAGGCTTGCCAAATTAGGAGGAAGTAGTGCCACACTGCTGCTGGCATGCAGCCGAATTGGGCCGGCACGACCGGGGAGGTACCTCTCGCTTACACGAGACCGGCGTGACGTGACAGCTGTGCTGTCGCGTTTCGTGTGGTTTGTAAGTAGCCGGTGGCCAGTGGAGGTGGGAGAAGAACGGAGGACAGCGCATTTATATAGCCTCTATGTGGATGTCTAAGAGCGTTGGTATTCATGAAAACTCCGACTGTTCGTTTGCCCTCCTATACCATTAAAAAATTGTAATAAGATCATTGTCCGTGGTAGAATTTTGTCGCCGTCCACACGACCGCGTAAACCTCCATTTCCCGTCGCCAATGATTTACGATTATCTACAAAACCAAATGGATACAGTTAAATTGAGCGTTTGATAAGCGTGATCAATGTAATTAATGATAATTGACGAACCCGTTTTGTATACTAACGACTTCCATTAGCATCCGAGTGGCGTTGCCCTCCTTCACCGGCTCTTCACAAACCTCACGAAACGCGACAGAATGGCTATCACTTTTAAGGTACTCTTATGTGAGCAATACTGTCATAGGTCATACTGACTCAATTGGACATGGCACTACCTACTTATCAGTACTATTATCTTCTATATATGTAAAATTCTCGTGTTACAATTTTCGTTACCGTACTCCTCCGAAACGCCTCGATCAATTCTCATGAAATTTTATACGCATAGCGGATAGACCTGAGAATCAGCCAATATCATTTTTCTATCTCGCTATTTCCAAACGATCGAAACTTACTATGGAAACCGCGTAACATTTTAATTGTGCATTTAATTTGCTGCAGGTCTAAAGGCCTTTGACCTTTAGCGATCTCGATCGCCGGCTAACTAGCCTCGAACCGTTTTCTCTTTGCGACAAGAGTGTTTGCACTTTACTCCAAACCTAACTGTCGTGCTCGAGGTCGGTGTTTGCACAAAAAAATGGAGTTTAATGTTTGTTCACGACAGCCGCTGTTTGAACACCTAGATGTCCGGCAAATACGTTGATGTCGTGTCGAGCGCGCACGACGTCGGCGCTGCTAGAAAGTAGGGTGTTGCCGTCCTACAGCTGCTTTTCGATGACAAGTTTGAGATCTAAGAAAAGGCCTCATAAGAGTGAACTAGTCAACTTTGGAAGTTGAAAGTATACGACGCACGTACGACGCGAGGTTCACGCTGTTACATACACATGCCAAGTGGAAGTAGAACAAGTCTGACAGATCAGAGGTGACAGCTGATGCCTATGTGCATCTTTACTGGTAATCCGCAGCTCTCTACCTACGGTGATACATGCTTGTAGCTGTCCCTAAGTCATGGTCGTAATGTCAAACATCCCTCTCTCTCTTGTCATCTGTACCTAACCATAGACATCATCTATGGTAAGAATATTCAGTGTACAGTCTATGACTAAGCATAGATAACACTTACACTAAATACACGCGTTGTCCACCTGTTAACAACTTACAAAGTTGACTAATTCACTCTTAAGGAACACAACATGAAGCTTACATTTGAATGCCGTACGTCGAGATGAGTTGGAGTCGAGTCGAGATGGTGTGCGAACATCTTAAGTCTCCCGTTGCCCAGGAGATCTACTCGTAGGTATACCTTAGGGCCTGTCCACATGCACACGGTACGGCGCCGTCGCCGTATTCACGGTGCCCACGGCGCCGTATTTACGGCGCACGGCGCCGTATTCACGGCGAGCGCACCGTGGCACGGTGCCGTCGCCGTGGTACATAGTATAATCAAATATAGACTCAATTTGTATGACAACTTGTAAATTGTAACTTTTTATACGATTGTAATAATGTGGACGCAATGTGTCAATATAAATTAAACATAGTATAATAAGTTAATAACTTTATGTTTATTTGAACATTAATACAATACGTATTATAATAACCAATTTGCGTACCGTACGAAAAAAAAATTGATTACTGCATATAAAATAAATATATTTTTTTTATGGTATAAGGGGGGCAACCGAGCAGTCAGTTCGACGTGCTTTAAATGTTTCGCTCTTAATTACTTCCAACGACGATATCGCAAAAACTATTCGTCTGATTGTTATACTGTTAAAGGCAATTTTAATCTGCATTTAACGCCTAAGCTAACTAACATACTCATTTAGATAAGCATTAATACTGAAGTAAAGAAAATAGCTTTGAAAACAACTTAACGTTTTTAATTAACATTTTGATCATAAAAGAGCTTATAGTGAGTTAACCTTACAATCTAGACATATGCTATCGCGGACTTTTTGTTAGAACTTTTAGAGGAGAACATTTTTGTCATACATGATTTTTGCATTACTTTCACCGTTTGTCTAGCGCACGCAAGGAAAGCTCTAAATTATTACATTTTTCCCCGTTTTCGAAACATTTTTAAATGCTGTTCGGCTCTTATTACTCATGGCATGATGTTATATAGCCTATAGCCTTCCTCGTTAAATGGACTAACTAATAATGAAAATGAAAAAAAAAAATCAAATCGGACCAGTAGATCCAGAGATTAGCGCGTTCAAACAAACAAAAAACAAACTTCAGCTTTATTTAAGTAAGAGGTAGTGCCACACTGCATGCTTGCATGCAGCCAGGCCGGCACGACCGGGGAGGTACCTCTCGCTTACACAAGACCGGCGTAAAGTGACAGCTGTGCTGTCGCGTTTCGTGCGGTGTGTAAGTAGCCGGTGGCCCATGGAGGTGGGAGGAGAAAGGAAGGAAAGGAAAGCGCATCTGTATAGTCTCTATTCGGATGTCTGTGGGCGTCTGTAGTCATCAAAATGGCTCCGACTACGCATTTGCCCCCTTATACCATAAAAAAAAATATCCATTTTATATGCAGTAATCAATTTTTTTTCGTACGGTACGCAAATTGGTTAGTACAATACGTATTGTATTAATGTTCAAATAAACAGAAAGACTATGTTTACTTAATATTGACACATTGCGTCCACATTATTACAATCGTATAAAAAGTTACAAGTTACAAGTATTACTAGTTGTCATACAAATTGAGTCTATATTTGATTACACTATGTATTCCACGGTGCGCTCGCCGTGAATACGGCGCCGTGCGCCGTAAATACGGCGCCGTACGCCGTAAATACGGCGCCGTACGCCGTGAATACGGCGCCGTATTCACGGCGTACGGCGCCGTGTGCACCGTGAATACGGCGACGGCGCCGTACCGTGTGCATGTGGACAGGCCCTTAGGGCTAAACGTCGTGGCCGATGAGCGTGGCGTGCTTGAAGGGCCCGTAGTTACTTCACGCCTAAAGAGCGTCTGATGGAGCAATTACCTGTCCGGAGGTGATTATAGAGGTGGAGGTGGAATATTGTACCGCGTTACATTTAATGTGTATAATTATCGTCTGGTGTATCGGCGGCTCTTAAATGAAATGCAAGATACTTTTTTACGGGTTATTTTGGTAAGCGCAGACAGTAGGTGACACTGAAAGCCAGTATCTGGTATGCCTGTGCCCTGGAGCAATATTTGAATGTCTTGTGCCGCTATTTTGTGTCAAAAAAAAAAAAACATTTTTTACAGCTAAACAATTATTATAACTCAAAAGAATTTTCTAAAGAAGTACATAACGTAGAAGTAAAAATTGTACAATACCGAGTTAGGTATATGACTTGCTTCATGGCATAAGCTACTGGAGAAACCAGAGAAAGGGCAAATAATCATTATATTATAAGATAAATCATTTTATTTCGGATTTTATTTTCCCACTACGTTTCTAAGGATATAGTATCCTATATGAGAATTTTTTTCGCGCTCATGTATGTATGTAGATATGTATTCCATGAAACACATCTAACCTACAAGACTTGATCTTACCATCTTATCATATTAGCATCGTCTGCGTCGTTGGGTATATGTACTACAGTTTATCTGAAACCGTCGGGTTTTCGATTTTCAATTTAATGTCAAGTCGTTTATGTAGAGAACAATGATTATACAGCTAATATGAATTAATAATTTACACTTTCCCAGGTATATAGATCATTATGCTACGGCAACTAGGGTTCCGCACTCAAGTGATGTCGGCCATCTTAACGCTATAATTAGTACAATTTTTGGTAGTAAATTTTTTTTTAATATGTTTCGTGGAAGGGGGAGGAGGAAGAAGGGCAACGCTTCAGTATACCCTCCGGATGTCTATGGCCGTGGGTAAATATGAAAGTGGCTCTGGCTGCTCGTTTCCTCTTTTATACTATAAAAATGCACCTAATTTAGAGCTCTACGTAGGGAAACAATAAAAATTCCGTTCCATTTCTAAATAATTTGTAATTTGCTAGAGTTGAAGATGATATAGAGATGTACAGAAAGATTCTATGTATTAGATTTTAATTAAATAAAACGAAACTCACACTACGGTATGCAAACAATACTTAATATCTTTGATTATATACACGTCTAATATCATGTGAGGAATACAAGAATTTATTACCGTAATGGCAATGGCATATGATATTTCGGTTTTATTTACAAAAATGTTTTACATAGTTGCACCGTCAAACTGTATTCGAAATGGAATGGATTTGAACTCTACTTCTGTACTAATATTATAAACTGAAGAGTTTGTTTGTTTCGTAGAACGCGCTAATCTCTGGCACTACTGGTCTGAATTGAAAAATTCTTTCAGTGTTAGATGGTGGATAGATGGAGTTAGGCTATAGAATTTATACCATTTCACTAAGAAGTACGCGGGTGAAACCGCGCGGTGCTGCTATTTTTTTATAATTGAGAATTTATTTTCGATTTGCGATCACTAGTGTTATCACAAGTGTAATATGTGATGAAAATTTCAAATAATATATTGTACGTAAAATCGACTGAGGGGAAGTGAATGAAATTTGCGTTTGGCTCAGAGTCTACTCGTATAAGAGCTTTAATAACTTAGTTTTCACATCTTTATAGATTGTAACATAACCCCAGTTTTATTAATAAAAATATAAATATAAAATATAAATAAATATAAAATATAAATAAATATAAAATATAAATAAATATAAAATATAAATAAATATAAAATATAAATAAATATAAATAATTATAAAAATATAAAATTTTAGGTAAATTTAAATAATAATAATCTAATACCAAATAATAATAACTAATACTCAAGTTGTCAAGGGATCCAGATTCAGCAAGAATTGAATTCGTGATGATTGATGAATTGATGAAAAATTCATGAAAGCACTAAGAGAGGATTTTTGTTCTATCCTTAGGGAGTTGATGTCCGTATTAAGACTGTATAAAAGAATCTAAACTTTCGATTGTTTTGATGAAAACCTAACAACAGTTCAATCATTTATGAAACAGAAAAAAAGCAAGTGTGAAGGTAGTGAGTTTTCACCGATATTGAGCCCTTGCGGAACCCTGCTTGTGGCAGACTTGCGCTTGACCTCTTTTTTCGCATTTCTGGCGAAATTGCTTAGGGAAAACAAGATGCAGAAACCATATAACAACCGTTGTGAAATTGTAGAGATGCTATCTAACCCTATTAGTAGTAAGTTTGATACATAAATTATGCGAAGAAACACTTTTCTGAGGAAAACGTGTAAACGAACAATCAGACCCCCTGATTGTATCGCTACATTTAGCTTCTCTATAATTTCATAACGGTTGTTACATTTTTTTTTATGATAAAGGAGGGCAAACGAGCAGCCAGAGCCATTTTCATGATTACCGACGCCCACAAACATCCGCATAGAGGCTATACAGATGCGCTGTCCTCCTTTCTCCTCCCACCTCCATGGGCCACCGGCTACTTACATACCGCACGAAACGCGACAGCACAGCTGTCACTTTACGCCAGTCTCGTGTAAGCGAGAGGTACCTCCCCGGTTGTGCCGGCCCAATTCGACTGCATGCAAGCATGCAGTGTGGCACTTCCTCTTACCGACATTGTTTTTGCATGAAATTTTCCCTAAGCGATTTAGCCGTAATGGGAGGAGGAAGGAGGGCAACGCATCTGTATAAACTCTACGCGGATGTGTCGGCGTCGGTAGTCACGAAAATGGCTGCAACGGCTCGTTTGCGTGAAATGCAATAAACAGGTCAAGCGTAAGTCTTCCACAAGAAGATCTTCGCAAGGGCACAAAATCGGTGATAACTCACTACCTTTACTTTTAAAACCTACAAATGTTTGTACTGGTGTGGCTCATGATTTACAACGCCCTTTAATATGCAATAGAGATTCAAAACAAAATATAGTTTTGTCTGTTAGAAGTTACCACAACTGCTGGATGGTTCATCAACTTGATTCGTTAACATGAGTGTCAATAATCAAAATTAGTCTGGAAATACTTGTATATTGCATACGTAGATGCAATATTTTTCATATAGTATAGGGAGGCAAATAAGCGCTCGGAGCCTTTTTAAGACTACCGACACTCATAGACATCAGTACAGAGGCTATACAAATACGTTGTCCTTCTTCCGCCTTCCCACATAGACTATCGGATACAAGCACGTGATGCGACAGCACAGTCACTTACGCCCTCCAATTCGGTTGCAATGAAACATCTAGAAGAGCAAGTCACTCCCCTTGATACTTCTATAGATAACATTTAAAGTAATTTTCACTAAAGAGGAGACTAATTTGAGAGCCATGTTCAAAATAAGTGATTATTACTCTTGATAATTATTATAATTGTCTTCTATTTAGATATGTACTGAACGTAATTTAAATTATGCGGTCACGGTACGCTCATTAACAAGGTAAAGCTGTCTCGTAGTCTTCAGTTTTTATCCGGTCCATGCTGGACGGTGCTCTTTCGATAAACTCTACCACTTGCGAAGTTCCCGGATTAGCTACTGCTCGTAGATCGTTATCCCACCTCGAGAATGTTCGACCTAAACTTCTTTGAATAAGCAACTTCTACTTGCAGATTAAATGTAGGTACCTATATTACCTATATATATATAT